>MQRL01596753.1:1221-15462 GCA_001938525.1 Dugesia japonica
AATAATAATAATAATAATAATAATAATAATAATAATAATAATAATAATAATAATAATAATAATAATAATCTGTCTGGGATTTTTAAATCAACACAAATATTTAATACACACCGAACCTAGTTTGCATAGTTGAGCCACAAATTTCAATTTTCCAGTCTTATGTCTACTAAATAGTATCTAATTTCAGCAATTTGAATTATTTGGTTGACCGGAATGCAATCAAAATCAACACTTTGTGATCTCCCACCGCTAAAAATAATAGCTGTCAGACATCAACATTAAGACAATAATTTCCAAATGATTTAATAGATGTATTTTTTTACATGTTAATTTTTTTTCATTTTATATTTGAATGATTTTAATTAGATTAATAATTGATAGTAATAATAATAGAAATATTAATTTTAATAATATTATTAACGATATTAATATTAAAAGTAATAAAAATAATAATGATAATATGATAACACTAATAATATTTAAAATGACTATGATAATTCAAATAATATTAGAAAACAATACTAAAGTAATGATGATAATAATAATATTTGAAATAATAATTTTAATATCAATATAATAATAATAATAATAGTATTATTAATAATAATATTTCAAATAATGATTTCAACAAATATAAATATTATCGATAATAATCAAAGTTGGAAATTTAGTTTATTTGAATTAACTTTGTGACTTTGTAGAAAATCTAAAATTGTTTTTCGCAACGATAGAATAATTTTTAAGATTTCCAAAAATGTCTGTATATCATTAGAAATGCTGTTTGTCGCTAATTTGTTTGAAAAGACATAAGGAGTGAATAAAAAATTATAAAAATATCCAACAAAATTTACAATTTTATTTAACAATAGAACCTAGAAATATTTACTATTTTTTATCACAATCTTTGCTGTTGACTTGAGTTTTCAATTCTCTATAATAAATTTCTTTTAATAAAATCTTTATTTGTTGAAATAATTTGATTTGGAATTTTAATTTGTATTTGTGTTCTGATCTGCTTTATAATAGGAAAGTTGGCGGTTGCCAATAATTAATTTTTACTAACGTTTTCGAAATTCTAAACTGTGAATTCCAAGATATCCTATTCTTTCTATTTTTTTTAGGCGGTTGCCAAGTTTTTTAATTAATTAATTTTTTAAAATTCATATTTCTGCAATCGATATTTGCATTTAATTTGTATAATTATTTAATACAATTATACACACAATCATGTACGTATCTATGTATATACACACTTTCTTTTAAGAAATAAATAATTACATTACAAGGAGTATTTATATTTAAATCATTTTTATTCGCAATATGAAAAGGGTTAGTCTTTACAGTTTGTATAAATTTATTGTTGACCCAATACAATTTTCATAGCTATAAATAAATGTTCCAGATATAAAATTTTATTTTAACAATATATATTTTTCCTTGTATTAAATTGTTGAATTCGAATTGTAGCTGTTTTTCATCTAATATTAGCATTTCGCCTTAATTATTTAGAGAAAGAGTCACAATAACTCGTTTATTTTGATCAATATACAGATGTACAAATATCGTATTTTTGTAGGTTTTAACTAGAACTTTATTAGTTTCGGCAATTAATTGTATGATTCGTTTATTTGTTAATATCTCAGTCCATCTGTTAGTGGATATTGTAAAATTATCATATATTTTTCAAAATGGATAATGTGTACTGAATAATCAATATATTGTTTCAAATTAGTATGTATTGCAATTTGTTTATTTTCATTTAAAGTTTCCATCATTACTGAATTTGTTCGATAGAACACAATATTAACTTTGACATTCTTCCAGGGTTTCCAGAAGATATGTATTTCATATTCTAATGGTTCCATTTCCACCAAATTTTCAATTCTTTTTGTTCCGATTTTCATCGATATTTGTCTTCTAAGATACTTGATATTATTATTTATTTTGATATAATGAATTCGAAAATTATATTCATTATTGGCCTTCAGGTCACGAATAATTAACTTTTTATTTTTGTAATTCATTTCCACTCTTAGGAGAAACTCTTCTGCTTGAAGAAGACAAATTTCGTTGTGATCTGTATTAAAATACCATGAAATTAAGCTACGTGAAGTATGAATTATCATTTCATCCATAAATTGATCATGAGTAGTAGTGTTTTGTACATTTATTTTTTGTTCAATTGTATCATATATGCACCCCAGAATAATAAATGAAATAACATTTGCAATTTATTTGCAACTTTGTATTGATCGTAAAGTTTACTGACCTATCAACTTTATGTTTCTGCCTTGATCTCAACGGATATCTTGCTGAATCAATGCCCTCGACTGTTTTGCATCGATTTGCATGCACCACAATTGGTTCGGCCTTTTCGTTTTTAATTGGTTTTAGTTGAAAATTTGTATCTGTTGTTCCACATACTACATAAGGTCCTTTAAATGGTCTCTGTAATTCAGGTGATATACCTTTCTTAGGATCTCGTTAATTCAAATAAACTAAATCTCCAACTCTGATTCATGTTGTTTAGTATTTTAGTATCATATTGATCTTTGTAGTTTTCTTGTTGATGTTTAATATTCAAGCCTTCCCTTTTTCATGTCTCCCACATTCGTTCGATTAACACTGTTTAATAGCCAGGTGTATCCATGTATTTAGATGAAACTAATGGTAAATTTAAATCCACAGTTATATTAATCCGGTGCAAATACATTAGATAAAATGGTGTTTCCCCCGTACTTACATGTACGCAATTTCGATAGGTATAAAGGCAAGGATAAATGAATACATCCCAATCTTTTTGTTAACGATTTGTATAAGATGCTAACATATTGATTAAAGTTCTGTTAAATTTTTCAACTAGTCCATCTGTTTGTGGATGGTAAGRTAAAGTTGTTGATTTACTTTGTGATAGSTTTTTACTGTGATAGCTTTAAGTAAATCCCTTATGAAATTAATTCCTCTATCAGTTAATAATTTTCATGGTGTACCATAGCGAAATACAATGTTTTCAACAAAAACTTGTGCTACCGTTACTGTCTTTTGATCTGGTAAGGCGAAAGCCTCTGACCATTTAGTTAGGTAGTCGCAAAATACTAAAATATATTTATTTCCGCTCGTTGTTTCTGATAATGGACCTATGATGTCCATTGCTCTCATTTCCATAGATGCTAATGATACTGGCATAGATTTTAAAGGTACTTTAATTTTTGTGCCAGTATTTTTCCTGGTCAAGTAGGTCCAGCATGTCTTACACCACTCTTTTATATCTAGTTCCATCGTTCTCCAATAATATTTCATTTTAATTCTAGACATAGTCTGCTATGATATGATAGATGACCTTCTAAAGTACCGTCATGATACTGTAACATGATTGCATGTTTTAAATGTTCCGGTAATACTGTGACGACATTTGTCCCACAGATACATTTTAGAATTCCCTTATGAATAAAATACTTTTGTTTGTTTTTCATTAATTCGCTAATCTGTTGATTATTTTTCACAATGGTGGCTTTTAAATAATTTCTGTAACTCGTTATCACATTGTTGTTGTCTTTCAAACTCATTTACATCTTTGGATTGTAAGATTACTGCTAACACTGTACTTTCGTGTTCGATATTATCTTCAGCAATTCTAGATAATGCATCTGCATTTGCATTTGCTTTGTATTTTCTATAACGAATTTCAATATCAAACTCTTGTGAACATAGATTACATCTAATCAATCTCCTTACAGTATTACGATGAGTCATTAGCCATTGCAATGGGCTATGATCTGTATATAAATATATCTTTTTCCAAATAAGATAATGCCTGTAAGTTTGCACAGAAAATTATTGCTAACGCTTCTTTTTCAATCGTTGAATAATTTCTTTCATGTTTATTTAACTTTAGATTGGCATAAGCGATCACATGATCTTTTTCAAATTCTTCTTGTTGATCTAATACTGCTCCAATAGCATAGTTACTAGCATCTGTCCTAAGTAAAAATGTTTTCGACATATCTAGATGTCTCAAAATGGGTTCTGATATTAATTTTCCCTTTAGTGTTTCGAAGGCTTGTTGCTGTTCTGGACCCGATTTAAATTTTTTTTCACATCTCAATAATTTATTTAAAGGTTCTGCTATTTTAGTGAAATTTTGAATAAATCTTCTATAGTAACCGGCTAATCCAATAAACTGTCTGATCTGCTTCACTGTTCGTGGGACGGGATTCTTTTCACTTTGTTCACATTTGCAGGATCTGGCCATATACCATTTTGTGATAACACATGTCCCACATATACTACTGAGTCCTTTGCCCATTCGCACTTTTGTGGTTTTATTTTAAAGTTTGCTAGTTTTAATCGTTTAAAAAGCATTTCAAGATCTTTTAAGTGTTCCTCAAAATTCGATGAAAATACTGTAATGTCATCAATATACACTAATGCATGATCCAAATTCATCAGTATATAATTCATAGTTCTTTGAAATATAGCTGGTACTTCATTTAGGCTGAAAGGTAACACATTATACTTGTATAGCCCTCTATCATCACTACATGCTGTCAACTTCTTATGCGCTTCTGCCACTCTAATTTGCTCATACCATATAGATTTATATAATACACACAAATAACTCAATTGAACTAGATAAATACATATAATAAACCTCGTATGGTTTTATACACAGGAAATTAATGAGTATAATATATTCTATGAACACTTATACACAGAAAATCCATGGGTTCTATACACACTATAAACTAAATAGAGTTATAAAATACAAATAATAATCCATATAGAGTAATATTATACACATAATTAACAAAATAGAGCTATATTATAAACACACACTAAACCATAAAGTGTAAAATAATACATATAATAAACCCAAGAAAGTCGTTAAATACACACAATATAATCTATACTCATATAATGCATGCAATACACGAAATGATGTCATATAATACGAAATAATTAATAAAGTCAAAAAAGTCACTTATATACACAGAATAAACCTAATACATACAAATAAATACAATAAACTTAATATAGTTAATAATGCACACAATTAACTTAATAGAATTTGATAATATACACTAAAAACCCAATAGAGTTTTAAATTATACACATTTAATTTCATAATTTCATAAAATACACATTATAAATCCTAGAGAGTTATATAGTACACATTATACAAACAATTAATCACTTAAATATACACAATAATTTATATAAAGTAATACACTCACAATACACTCATTATAGTCATATAATACAAGCAATTAACTCAATGTAGTCATATTATACATAAAATAAACTTAATAATGTCATATAATACACTGACAATAAACCTAATAATTACATTAAATACAGATAAACAACTCAATTGAACTAGTTAAGACATACAATAAACCCCATACATACAGTTAAATACATATTATAAACACTTTAAAGTAATTAAATACTTAGAATAAACCCATTATATACAATTAAATACCTTTAATAATCCAAATAGAGCCATATAATACACGCAATTCACCAAATAAATACATCAAAATGTACTCATCTATGTAAATAATATTAAAGGCTTCCTTGAGAATATTAAAAGTTTATACATATTAATTCATCTATGCATCATAAATACATGTTAAGCAATGAAAGTGTAAGATAAACAAAAGACTGGTATAAACTTAACAACTGATTAGTAATGAATTTGTATAAAATTATAGATGAAATAATTGAACATTTGACTTCATATATTTATAGTAATAATAATAATAACTAATAAAAATTTAATTAACTATTTAACAGTGGATGATGTTCAAGAAAATGATGCAGAAATAGTTGAAATAGATTAATAGATAGAGAAAGAGATGAGCAAAAATCAACTAAATGATGGCATTATTGATGAAGTAATGCTTGATACATCTCCAAATGATGTCATTATTGATGAGGAATTATTTGATATGCCTCCATATGATGACATTATTGATGAAAAAATGTCTAATACGTCTACAAATAAGGATATGATGGATGATGAAATGACTGATACGAAGTCCAATGAGGAAACAAATGATAAAAAAATGACAGATAAAGACATATTGATTAAACTTTTACGTGATTAATAAAGAACGTGTGTGTGTTTCAAATAAAACTTTTTCATAATTGTCTGTTGTGTGTTATCTTACATAGATATTTCATTTGTATTACATAGTTGTCGTTAACATGCTTTATTAATTACAAAGAGGTCATTACACGTTTTTATAAATTACATAGAAGTCAATACAAATTTTGTAAATTACATAGATGTCGTTAAATATTTCTAAGATTACATAGAAGTCGACGGAATATTTCAAAATTTCTAAAATCCTTCAAATTTATATGTAAACCAAAGTGAGCAAATTCCAAAAATGGCATTGAAGTCCTTAAAAATTTCGAAAATAAACATTAATTTGGTAATGTCAAAAGAACAAATTTAAAAAGTTGACATTTAGTTTTAAATTCCTCAAGTGTTATTTCACAATTGATGTTATTCTCCAAATATTCTATATTTCGAAAAATAGATTCCATTTATGTTCTGCTGTAATTATAGTTTTCAAAATCTGCTAACTCCTACTACTTTTACCTGAATATACAATTAAGTATCGTTTTAATCTAAATATCCGGTTTGACAGCAGTCTACAAAATACTCTATATCACTTTGCAATTCGGAAACACATGTTTGAATGCACTATATACTGCTTGTGGACGGTCAAAAATACATAATTCAGTTTTACCGCAAATTATTTTCGAATACTATTTCATCTCCTCTTATTTGTTTGTTTTTACGTGATGAGCTTGATCTATTACGTTTTTTATTAGTTTTATGGGGCTGTTTTATTATCATATTTCTTAATTCCGTTGCTATCTTATTTCTTTATACTAATTACTCCACTAGTTAAGAAAGTTACTACATTACCAAGTTCAGCTAATGCATTAGATGTCAACGTTGGTAATATTTTCCATTATTAGCTACTACATCTTGAGTTTTTGTATAGCAAATGGACTAATACGTTTAAGAATAGGAAATCTACCTATTGTTCTCAACCTTCCTATATGCTCCATTTAAACCTTTGTGAGATGAATTATTTCAACTATGACTAAATTTTGACAACACATATATCCAGGTTTTATTACCAGTATACAAAAAGTACTTTTAAAAATCTCTCTTAATGTGCTTGTTAGATTTGGAAAAAGAGTTAAGCATAAAATATCTATTCTAAAAACAAAATGACACTGTTACAAATATATATGTATAGCTTTTGAGGAATCAGTTATGCAATAATGTCTTAGCTCTAAAATCATACACACATTCAAAAGGTCAATCACGCATTCACCTATTATCACATACATATGTTTATATACTTATATAAAGGTCAATATGAAATATTATATTATTAGTCATATTTCACAGTGCTATTAAATTTCTCTACATGTGCCACCTTGTATTATAAGAGTACAGTATAATGGTTTATTTTTAGATGTGATAAAAGATTTTTGACTTTAGAGCTGTAAAATGTCTTAACATTAACTTGATTCCAACTTCCATATCATTATCGGATTTTGATTTTACTGGAAGAACCTTCGCAAATCTATTAAATACACCGATTGTTGGAAATCTTTTCATTGATTTGTTCAAACTGTACTCTAGTTGATCCAATAACCATTTTTTGGTCTTTGTTTTTGTTATTGTGCTGCTTTCATCAATTTTCTATGACATAAAAACCTGTGAAATTTTACGGGTCCGTCCATATCGTCTTTAGTTTGCCCATTACAACAATTAGAAGAAATTTTCCAATCAAAATTAGGTAATGATTGTAAACTGCCCATTGTTTATTTAAAATGAGTTGATCCTAATGCTGCTAATGCAATCGGTAGTAATGGTGCATTAAAATCACCCAATTCTTTATGCATAATTCATCTCATTAATCTCCTATTCTTTGTATTTACAAGCGTTAATAACGTTTTTATGTTTTTTCAATACTTCCTTTTTAGTTTTGCTCAATACTACATTATCGTTAACAATATTTACGATAATCTTGAAAATCGTTAATAACATAGGTTGGAAATGCTTGCAAAACTTTCATTCTGATTGATTTTGGATGTAAAAAACCAATTTCTTTGTTGTTATTTCATTTTTATTCAAATTATAATACTTACCGGTTGTTTGTTTAAAAGGATATTTATTTTCCATTTACATTTAAAAGTTTCTTTCCATACATTTTCTATAACTTTTTAAACATTCTCAACTGTTTCGTCTTTCCAAACTTTTTTACAACGTTCTTCCTTTTTACCATATATTTTTTGATCGTCTACTACGTTTTATTTATTGAATACTTTTCACTTGATCAACTACAACGTTTTTAAATTTTGCCATTTTAAAAAAATAAATAATTACCCAGTTTGTTATATACTGTAATACAATTAAGGTTGAAAATATTAGTCTACATTAGAAGTTTGTCTAGACACTGTTTAGTAAATTCATCAAAAATATAGTCATGTGGCACTGCTTTTGTGTCTTGAAATAAATCAATTAGATATTGTATACTGGGATAAGTCTGTCTTGCTAGAAAATCAACACCTGTTATATCTCTAGAGTTTTTAAATAGAACCTAATATTGTCCGTTTAAATTGCGTGTTATGTGACTTCCCCTTAATGGAATAGATGTTGAGTAATGTATATCACATATACATTTTAATGTTTTAATATCTTTGTAAATAAATTATTAAAGTCTTTCTCTTTGTTAGCCTCCTGATACAGGTCATCAATTATAATTATATCTCCTGGTTTCAATCTTTTGCTCGAATCTTTTGCTCAAATCCAATTACAATTTTCCATTTTAATGTTGCAAACTTCTGATTGAGTTAACACCTGCTCTTTATCTGCATCTCTGTGCCAATATATTTTGTTAAATTTTGATTTAAATAAATGTTATTTCAATAATTTACATACAAATAAGGTTTTACCGGTATTGATAGAACAAAATATTGGTAGATAGCATCATTTTTCAACTCCGTTTTATATAAATATATAATTTAATACATTGTTTATAATGCTACTGCTTTTTTTAAAAAAATCAATTAATTTTATTTCTAAAAAGTACGCATATATACACTCACAATTGTTATAAATCATTAATAATGTTAGTTAATATTAATTACAAAAGTAAAGTGCCACAAGATGTAACAAGCAAAATAAAATTTCCAAAACCAAAATCCCTCACAATTTGTTGACAAAAAGGAAAAAATACAATTATATTCTTTAAATAAGAGAATTATCGAATCATAGGATACAAAGAACCAATAGAAGTCAACAAATTACAATATGATATTAAAAACATTCGAATGCAATCATTGAAAATTATAATCAATTTGGATGTTGCTGTTGATTTGAATAAATTAGTAAAAAAAATGACCAAATGCTAGTTTGAATTTTAATAAATAAACATTATGGAAGAATCTTGTGTTCCAACTGGCGACCAGGTAACAGTGAACACGATGGCAAAAAAAGAAAAAGATGAATGACAAAAAATATTTTCGAAATTACGATCTTCAATTAAGAAGTTACTAATTCCAAAGCCGAGTTTCTTTGATGAATCATCAGATACAGCTAAAGAATGGCTTCAAACAACAAAATAATTTGCGTCGTTTAATCAGATAGAATTATCGTTTGTCTTTGATATACTAATGCAACACGATGCTAAGGTATTATGGTTGGAAAAAACAAAAGAAGTTGAAAAATTATCTAATGAAGTTTGTGAACGTTTGTTTCAAGAATCATTCATTATTCAAACAACATTGGTCGATAAAGTTTCAATCTTGTCAAGAATAATGCAGAAACCAATATCATTTGTCCTCCAACCAGAGTTAAAAGATATTCAACGAAGAGAATTGGCTACTAAATTGAATAACCTAATACCAGCGCATTCTGTAAGTATGGTGAAAGAGAGTTAAGCTGATTCATTAAAAAAGAATATATATCAATCCAAATTTGGAAACAATCACCCTAAGATAAGTGTTCAGAGGGACATAAATATTAGAGACCGGCCAACTTGCTTTCAAGAAGATCCACATTTTGAACAAAGCAAGCCGATACAAAAACAAGGTCAGTTCAATAATTTCCCGCAGTATTCATTAAAACATCTAGCAAATAAACTATATTGTAAACCTTAAGCGAAAATACCACCACGAAACGAAATCCTAAAGACAGGAGCATATTTTTTGCTGTGAAGAAACTATTCATAGTAAGATGAATTGCCCGTTGAAAGGAAAAGGTTTAATTTGTGAAAAGGTTTAATGTAAGAAAGTTCATAGTCTTTGGGATTGTTTGCTAATTAGACTTAAAGATTTTTTTATGTCTAAAGTTTTGTGTATTGCAGAAGAGGATAATAATTGGTCCTGTACAAGGGAATCTATAGATTATATACATGATATCCCTATACACGATGACGATATAAAAAATGATTGGCGACACACTGCATCCATCTCATCAGTGAAATTGCAATAACCGATCGCAAAACCAGAGATGCAAGAATGATATTTGTTAAAAATAAGGTTTTTCAAAAGAAAGATAGAAAATAATGGAGTATAATGCAGTGTAATGGATATGACGTTGAAATGTTAAGTGATTCAGGAGCATCAATGTCAGTAATGAGTGCAGAAGTCTGGAGAAAAATTGGATCACCAGCATTATCGCAGTCGCAGATTGTGTTATCAGAAATTCTTTCAGAGAAAGCAGAAAGATGTATTAGTAAAACTAAATTACATTTACATTGGTATGGAAAATGAAGAGAAAAAGAGGTAGTTATAGTCAAAGTTATTCGTCCTGAATTTATTGGGGGCATTGATATTATGAGAATATTTGGAATGAAGATAACCGAAGTTGATTTTATTGATTCAAAGGATGTTGTTGAGCCAGTAAATAAGAATCCAAAAAGAGTGAAAAATGTTCTTAATATTCAAAAGAATGTCAATTAAGAAATTAAAATATTGATAGAAGAACACGTAGAGATATTTATGACATCAAAATTTGATCTTGGATTTACAACAATAATGCAGCATCACATTGAAACAAAAGAAGAACCAATAATGTTAAATCTTAGAAGACAACCAATGCATTTGGAAAGCAAAATTGACGAGTTATTTGAAAATCTTAGAAAATGCAAATATTATCCAGAGTTGCAGAAGTCTGTGGAATTTACCATTGGTAATTGTACCGATGAAAGAAGGAACAATAAGAATGTGTCTGAATTTTCGGAAATTAAATTCAATTACAGAGAAATACTCCTTTTTGGTGCCTGATATTCAACTACTTTTAGACACGCTTGAGGAAGCAATTTTATTTTCATCGCTAGATTTGAGACAAGCATATTACTTAATTGAACTAAGTGAAGAATCGAAGTTGAAAACAGCTTTTAGTACGAAGCTGGGGCAGTTTTGTTTTAATCACATGCCATTTGGATTGTGCATTGCATCAGCAACTTTCCAAAGTTTGATGCATCAATTATTCAACGAAATGTTGTACAAAGGAGAACTAGTATACTTGGATGATATTTTGATATATGGACAAACTCAACAAGAGCATGATGAACGGATTGGTAAATTTTATTTTTACTCAAACAAGCAGGTTTAAAGATAAATACAGATAAATGTGTATTCAATTCTGAGAAATTACGATTATTGGGTCAAAAAATTAGTGCTAAAAGTGTAGAGACAAATGACGATACTATCAGGAAAATTCGGGAAGTAAAGACACCAAAATGCACCACACAAATACGGGCATTTCTAGGTCTTACCAATTGTTACAGGCGGTTTATAAAAGACTACGCTCTCGTTGCAGCACCATTATATACAGCCACCGCTNGCCATGAAAAAATATTGAGTGGACAAAGAAATTTGAGGATATTTTTCAAATGTTAAAAATTAAGTTATGTATGCTCCTATCTTGGCTTTTCGAAATGATAAAAGTGGAATGATATTACATACAGATGCTAGTTTTGGAGCGATTGGAGGAGTTTTAAGCCAAGTTACAAACAATGGATTAGAACGAGTAAAACTTTATGGTTCTCGCACATTAAATGATCATGAAAAAGGATATTGCGTAACTCGCAAAGAGCTGTTGGCATTGCATGAGTTCATTGTGTATTTCAAGCATTATTTATACGGAAAAAAATATAGAGCAAGAACAGATAATAAAGCTCTGACATTTATGACAAAGACGAGTAAGCCTATTAATTTGCAGTTCCAAACTTTGATAACAAATTTAGTAGAATTTAATTTCTTTCTAGAATTCAGAAAAGGAGCAGCACATGGGAATGCTGACGGACTTTCAAGAATAGACAAAAGCTGCTGTTCATAATGTCAGAAGTCACATTAAGATGCCAAGGCAGAACGATCTCTGGTTAAAAGACTCAATGTATTAGATAAAACAAATTTTGATCAATGTCGTATCAAAGAAATACAAAGAAATGATCTTGTTGCAAGAGAAATTATTGAATATATAGAAAAAGAAAAGGTGATTGTAAACTGAGTGCTATAGTGACGAAAAGTAAATATTTTTCAAAAATGGATAAATTTGAGATTAATGGTGAAATGTTGATTATCAATAAAAATTAAAAAAAAAGAAATCGATACCCGAACTTATTGATTTCATTCACGAGGAATTATATCACGTGAGAGGACAAAACCTCACAGAATATTTAAATTTAAGTTATTTATGGCCAAATATGAAACGGATTTTGGAACACCAATTAAGAAAATGTATGATATGCAATATGAGAAAGACATACGCTGGCAGATCGAAAGAGTGTCTGATCCCAAGAACAGGGTTTGGACCTTTAGAACATGTTGTTATTGATATTGCTCATTTTCCTGAAGCACAAACTGAAAAAATATGTTTTCGTTATGGTTGATAGATTTAGTAAGTTAGTTTTTTTTGTAGCATTAAATAAACAGGATAAAAAGTCAGAGATTGATGCGATAAAAGAGCAATGGATATATCGTTTTGGGAAATCGAAGTTATTTTTAACTGATAGAGGAAGCATATTTGAAGGAAAATTAATGCAATCACTTGCAGATAAATTTGAGATAAAACAAGAGTTCGCATCGCCATATCAACATCAATCAAATGGCTTATTAGAAAGAAGCATTAAAGCTTTGAGACATATGATGGTAGCAACTATAAAATATGGATGCTTGGAAGCAAGCTGGGTCAAATTATTACCAAGAATACAATTTGCTATGAATTCAACTCAACAGCAATCATCTGAATTATCTCCTTTCAAAATAATCTTTGGAAAATGATAGCTTTTCATGGGTTAATGCAACAAGAAAGTTCAGATCATAAAAAAATGAAGGAAGTAGCAGATGGAAACTTCCATGAAGCGGCTAAAAGGTTAAGCAAATATGAATTTGACAGACGAACATATAGACAATTTAATGAAGTAGAAGAAGTATTGGTAACGCTGGATCCACACAAGCTGAAGAAAGACGGTTTAAGATATGAAGGTCCATATAAAATAATTAAACTTATAAGCCAACACCAAGTGCTTGTAGACTATGCAGGGAAAAGCAAACCCAGAAGATTGGAATGGCTGAAGAAGATTGAAACTTAAAATTAGAAGAGTGATGTATAAACTTTGTTTAAATATTTTCAGTTTTATAATTATTATTTGAATTTTAATAAATAAACATTATAGGAGAATCCTGTGTTCTAACTGTTCTAGTAAAGGTAAGCAATTTTAATAAATTTAATAAATTCTTTGTTATACAAATTTTAAAAAATACAAAGTGAACCATGTCAAATAATAAAACATCAAAAGTATGGAATTAGTTTAAGATTTCTGAGTTTTCTAGCTTGAAGCATGTTAAAGCTTGTTGTAAATTATGAAGTACATTAATATCTAATACTGATGGATCCACAACAGCAAGGTTTAGACACCTCAATATTATACATGGAGTGGATTTAAATAAAAGTCAGCTGCTGACAAAGCTAGTGCAATAAGACATAATAAAAAGTCAAAGAACATGAAAGATTTCGTTGCTAGCAGAAATTTAGAAGAAATTGTATCTAGGTTGGTTGCTGTGGATGGTAAATCGATCAGAGAGATTACAAGATCAGAATTCATCAGAAAACCAATAGCTAAAGTTACTAAAGACCTTCCCAAAAATTAGAGCAACGTAATGAATCTAATACACAAACATTGTATGATAAAAAAA
>MQRL01596848.1:1774-12531 GCA_001938525.1 Dugesia japonica
GAATCTCCATTGTATGTCTCAATCGTTCACCCGTTTGTATCTGCTCTCAAAATTTTCTCGATGATTATTAGTGTATGCTCTACATTATTTTTGAAGATGATACCCAAATTTATTCTGAAATTCCACTCCACTAATTAAATCTGGTATTAATTTCTATACTATTATGAATGTTACTTCCTTGCACACTTCTGAAAATACAACTTCCACGCGTATCTTTCCAATTGTCTTCAATGAGCTGTTTTTCACGCAATGCAATTGTTCCTTGCTTTTATCTAAAATTGTTTCTCTGAATCTAGTAAATCGTTTCATACTTACTACATTTATTCTTGCTCCTGTATCTAACAAATAATTAAACTGTTCACCCTTGATCATCTCTGCAATGCTAGGTCTCCCTTGTATTTTATCATATGAAATTTCTACGTTCTGTTTCACTTCAATTGTTTCTATTACTTCTGCTTTTTTTAACTTCTGCATCATTAAAACTTCCTCTTTTTAGGAGTCTGTAAACGTTTTCCCCACCTTTGCTCATTTTACTCCATTTATTAGCCTCCTCAAGTTAATCAAACAGCATTTCGTTTAATGAATGGCTCCGACCAACTCCTCTACTGATAGAGATCTGCCTTTTGGGTATTCTCTTCTCGGATCTTCATTTTTTATTGTGCACCAAGAATAAATCTCTTCGTTTTCATCCCACCACTGCCAGCATGTTAGATGAGCTTTGAGAACTCATCGGATTATCAACATCAAAATTCAACTCCAAAAAATTAAAAAAAACATAAAAACTATAACATAATTATTTGTTTATTCAAACAAATTAAAATTTCATGCTCTAATTGAAAACTAATTTTTATTATATTTAAAACTTTAGATTTCATTCAAAACTCATTCAAAGATTTTTAAAAAAAATGATTTCAAAATCAAATGCCAATTTTTATATCAAACTTCCATTCAAAATTATTATTTTAACTTCTTAATTAATTTGGGATTTTTCATTTTTTCTTAAATAGATTTTAAAAGAAACAGTTTCCAATCAAAGCACAAAACTTTTAACTCGCTTTTCAAAGCATACTCACAATAATAAATTTAGATTAATTTTCACTTCAAAAAACCTCAAGTTATTTAAGAAACAAATATACTACAACAAAAGGTTTTCTCGCTAACCTAGTTTATCAATTTAATTGTAACGGGTTTGATGTCACGTATATTGTAGAGACAAAACGTCATCTTCTCACACGTGTTAGCGAGCATGAGCAATTGAGTAGGAAAAGTTCGGTTTTAAATCATGCTTCTTGCTGCAAAATAAGCATTGGTGAGTTAACAGTTTTGAACAGCGGTTTCGATAACTATTTCGGAAGAATTGTGTATTAGGCTTTGAGAATTTGGTTGCATAATCCGATTCTTAATACTCAGATTGACACACATTCACTTTTAAATATATTTTAATCTTATTGTATTGAATTGATTACGTAACAGGCTTTATTGGTCAGTATATAAACAATTTTCTTCTTATTTTACCACGGTAACTGATGATGGATATGAATTTGTCTGAAACATGTCTTACTAATAAAAATTGCGTTTTCTCATGATATATATATATATATATATTAACAAATATTAATGAGCCAGGGATCATTTAATATCATGAGCATCGAATAGTATAAATAATAATTTAAAAATTTGAACCAACAGAAATTGTCAAAATTGAGTTAAACAACATTTTAGTTTCTATTTCGGAAAAGCTTATAATATAATTCCTTAGTTGTAATTTTTAATAAATATGTGAGAAATTAATTGTTCTGATTTCGAAAACAAATTATTATTTGAAAAATTACCTAACATGGTGGCAGCGGTAAATACAAATAGATTATTAACGAATGTGTTCTGCAGAGGAGATTATATTGAAAAATTTATCAAGCGGTGTGAATTATATTTTAAGGCTCAAAACATAATCCAGATAAAACAACAGGAGAGATTAGTCTTTGGTTTGCTAGACAATGATTTGTTGAAGAATATTTGAAGACGTTGAAAAAGGTTCAAGGTTTTCAGGCTCATTTACGTTTGGCATTTGGGAAAGAGAAAGATATTATCAAAGACTTTCAACATTTGATTATCTACATGCGTTGAAATGAAGAGATTCAAGTATATTTAAAGAGTTAGTGAAAAGATTATTAAATTACCTTTTATTAATGAGAAATCATTAATTAAGCCGAATCATTCAAAATATAATAAAAAATTTTAAACTCAAACACAATCCAAGAATTATATTCAAAACGCAAGCATCCAATTACAGAAACTAAGGCAACAATTTTGTGCTCCCAAATGCATTTGTGATGATAAAAATATATGCAATAAGAAAAATCTAACATAAAATAACATGAATCATTTATCAAGAAAACAAATATAGGTGAAAAATGCAGAATTATGGAATTAAGGAACATCTGAAACTGAAAGAAAGTGAAATCTTCAAACACTTTCAACACAAGCATAAACTTTCACAAGAACAACATCACATAACATGGAAACCATTTGACACAGGCTACATTTCAACACTTCATTGAAAAAAAACATGAAGAATTACTAATTAAAGAAGATAATCCTAAAATCAATCCAATTTATAAAATTTAAATAAAACAAATCAAAATTAAAATTTAGTAAAAACAAATTAATTCAAAGAAAATTACTATTGTTAAAATAAATATTGAATAAATCAAAAAAGTCAATTCCTGAGGAAGAAATTAGAATTATTATTAAAAACCAAAAACAAAATTTGATCGAATCTTTTATTTTAACGAATTCTGAAAAGCGATCAATGATTACGTCCAACAATTATTCTCGCAATAATTGTAATTGATAATTTTTAGTTTATAATTTCCGTTGATTCTGTATTGCGTGAAAAAATAAGTTTTTTTCAATAATATTAATTTGAATAGAATATTTACATTTTCACTAATTATGTCACGTTCTAAATGAGAAAGAAAATGATGAATTGAGATTACACATAATCATGCTGATCGAATAAGAAATGTATTAAATTTATTCAAAAATAAATAATTGAAATCTATTTTTTAACACATTCAATCATTATTAGTTTTGATTTGAAAGTTCTGGAACCGAAAGAATCGCAAATATAATTTTATAAAAATTCGTAATTCGTAAAAATTTAATTGAAACCTTTATTCGATCAATTTGATTATTTTGCTTATTTTTGAAATTTTAATATCATATTTATAATATGTTGATAATAATATTAATTTTTTTAATATTTTTTGTTTTCAAAGGTCATACAACAAATATACCTTGTAAAGTTTTCAATTAATCCAAAATCTATTTTATAATTGAATTACTGTAGATAATGATGGCGACAAAGCATATTTTGGACCTGGTAATTACATTTTATATCGCATTTTTATTTAGAAAAGTATATTTTTTTGTTTTCGTATACTACTGAATAATATTTTTTAAAATATTTTACATAAACATATTTTTAGAATATTTCAAGTTAATTCTTAAAGAAGAAAATTGTCGAAGCGTCAAATTACTAAAATCAACTAAAAAACAACATTTTGATCGAAGCTTTTTAATTTATTGAAACTTTAAAATCCTACAATTCTCGCAATTATTGTAGTTGTAAAATTTTACATAAGACTGAACAATTAATTTGAAGTTTGACACCATATCTAAGCTGTCAGTGGACATATATATGAAATCAAATATACATCTTCAAGCGTGAATTTTTAGCAATTAAAAATCGAAAATTCAAATCAATAAATAATCAAAATCCAGAGATATGACATTTTTTACATGTGAATAAATTTTTTCATGTTGAAAAGTTAACATTGAACAAAAAGTTGTTATCAAATTTAATGCCAAACTGGGAAAAAGTGAATCTGAAACATTCCAATTGATGCATCTGGTTTACAGTCATCTTTGTTTAAGCCGGTCAAATGTCTTTTAGTGAAACATGCATTTCTTGGAAGGTAGAGATTCATTGGAAGACGATAAACGTACGGAAAATTCGATTTCTTATCGATTACAGGAAATTATAGAAAGAGTTTCTAAGTTCATGACAAACAATCGTTGTGCCTCATAGAGAATGATGRAAAAGGCTTAGATGGTAAACACATAAACAATCCGAGCAGTGTTACACGAAAATTTGAAAAAATTTAAAATCTGTTCAAAATTTGTTCCGCGCTCCTTAATCAACGAACAAAATTTTAGTAGAACTGCACATTGCAAAAACATTAGTTAAGCTACTAAAAATGACAAACATTTTCTGAAACTAATTGTAACACGTGATGAAACACAATGCTTTCAATAAGACCCAAAAACTAAAAAGCAAAGTCCTGAATGAAAAACAAAGAACTCGTCTCAAACCAAGAAAATTTCCATCAAAAATCAAAACAATACTCATCGTTTTCTTCTAATAGTAGAGGTCTTATCCACAAAATATTTGCACCACCTTGATAAGCAATTAAAGTAAAGATGAAATAATTAATGACGTACTCACAAAGAAGGTGATAAATACAAAGTTGATAGAAACGTTGACAACACATTCTGATATTAAGATCACGGAAATGAGATCCCTAGAAAAGATAATGGAAGATAGAACACAGGCAATGAAGCCAAAACCGATAGTATCAATGAAATATTTGGCAATATGTTATTTTAATAGACAGAGAGGATTTCCAGAACTTCATAAAGAGAAACTCCAATAGGGACAATGTTATTGCTCCGGAGAACATTGACATAAACGATACCATATAAAACAAATGTTTTATTGGTTTCAAATCTGGCCATAATTTTAGATCATGTTTGATTTTACAGGGTTCGTCTAGTAGAAAGAACACTAAAATTTTGTATATTCAAGACTAATTTGATGATTCAAAAGAAGACGAGGAGAGCGTGACAGGTCATGATGTAGTAATGGGAAAAACCAGAACGACTCAATTGCTTACATTTCGTTGATGGAATCAGTATAGAAAAAGGTAAAATAAATCGAAATGATGACGAAAGAGGAGAGATGTTTGTAAAAGAAGATGGGCGAGAGTAGAGTAGAGTAGATGTTAATGGAGTAAAGTTAGAGATTCAGAAGCTTTGGCGACAGTCATGAGTGAAAACTATGGGATTAAAATTGGAAAACCGTTGCTGTCGATGTGCAATATCAGATTAATTGGAGCATTTAATAAGGTCGGAGAAAAACTTTTGGGTATAGCAGAATTAAGTATACAGTGGAACAAGAAATTCAGGAAAATTAAAGTCATTATAGTTAGACAGATTAATACAATGGTATTAATACAATGCAAAGTTTTGGAGTAAAATTAACAGAAATAAATAACATTGAAAATGAGAGTCTGAAGATAACACTTTCTGATGAAGGTAGAGAAAATAACGCGTAGATATTGTTTAAAGGAATAGGTAACAGAAAAATGGTTTCGTTGATCCAGAATTTTGGTGAGATATTCATGGCTTCAAAGTTCAATATTAGGCATAAGAAAAAAGTAATACATTAAATAAAAGTTATAGAAGAGCCAATGGTAAGGCACCCTAGAAGACAGTTGATGCGTTTAAAAGCAAAGTTGAGTAATGATTAAAGAATTAGCAAAGATTGGTGTGATCAGCAAATGTAATAGTCCTTGGAATTCTCCATTAGTGATTGTGGGTAAAAAGGACGGCTCGATATGAATGTGCGTGGATTACAGACAAGGGAATTTGAGGATAGAAAAAGTCTGTTTTTCAATGCCAGATATTCAGTTATTATTAGATTGTTTATCTGGCTCGAAATTATTTTCATCGATTAATCTGAGACAAGCTTATTACTAAGTGGAGTTAGCGGGAAAGTCAAGTGATGTCACTGTTTTCAGTACAAAGGAAGGTTGATTCAGATTTAACCGAATGCCTTTTGGATTAGCTACCGTACCGGCTAGTTTTCCAAAGTTAATGCACGAGTTATTGTATATCTGGAGGATNTTCTGGTGTACGGAAAAACATTGGAGGATAACGACAGTCTTTAACAGGATCAGAAGATCGGGATTAAGAATAAGCCCGGAGAAATGTAGGTTTTATCAAAAAGAAGTGTTATTCTTGGGACATACAGTTAGTGCAACGTATATACGCACTAATGAAGTTAATATCCAGGAGATTACGAATGCTATAGTACCAAAATGTTCTTCAGAGCTCCATTAGTTTCTCTGAATAGCATACTATTACAGGCGTTTCATAGAAGATTATGCAAAGATATCAGGTGATTTATATGAAGCAACTTCAAGTGGCAACAAATCGTTAGTTTGGACAGAAGCATGTCAGAGTAGTTTCAATGCGTTAAAAGACAAGTTATGTAGTGCTTCAGTATTAGAATATTTCAGGGAGAATCCGATGTTTATTTTAGACACTGGCGCTAGTTTTGGGGCTGTCGGTGCAGTCCTTAGTCAATGTGGAGAGTCAAAGGAAGTGATAATAACGTATGGATCCAGACATTTGACAGTTCATGAAAGAGGATGCTGTATGACAAGGTAAGAACTATTAGCTATACACGAATTTGTACAAAAATTCAAACAATATCTGTATGAAAATATATTTTTAGTAGGAACGGACCACAAAATGTTGGTGTTTCTGAACAAGACAAATAAACCAATCAGTCCACAATTCCAGATATGGATGGCGAATCAGGGAGACTATGATTTTGAACTCAAGTATAGAAAAGGCGAAGAACACAACAATGCAGATGGGTTGTCGAGGCTAACGGAGAGTTTGTGTTCACAATGTAGCATGAAATATATAAATGCAAAAGAAGAAAAAGCCAGAGTGAAACATATCAATGGAATTCAACATGAGACCAATAGAATATCAACGATTTGACCGGCTCAGACAAAAGAATCAGCAATGTTGCAAGAAGAAGCTTTAAAAACTAAAAATAGTGAACAAGGAAGCTACTGGAATAAACTAAAGCACGAATTGAAAATAATCGATGATTTTATAGTAGTAGAAAGAGAAAAAAATTTTGTTAAGAATTTCGACAAGCATAGTTGATAAAATGATAAAAAAAATTCATGAAGGTTTAAATCATGTGGGAAGGAAAAGTTATTTTCATACGTACTAGATGGATATTTCTGATCAGGGATGCGCGAGACAATTAATGAAAGTATTGATAAATGCGAGATGTGTGCCAAAAGGAAAGTAGTACAAAGTCGTACAAAAGAAACACTTATACCGTGGAAAAGCCAAAGTTTTTGAGAACAAATCTTGGTGGGCATAGTTCATATAGAACAGTGCAAGTCTGGAAAGAAATATATAGTGTTAATTATTTATCGTTTTAGCAAGCTACTCAGCTTATTTGCAGTTTCAAAAATGGATGAAGAGACGGTTTTTATGATAATTTTGAGTAAACTAAAATCCATTCTGACTGACAGAAGAAAATTGTTTGAAAGTCAAATGATTGCAAATAAACTAGGAAAATTTAGAATTGTACAAGAATTTAGTTCCCCGTATCTACACCAGTCAAATAACGGATAATTCTAACAGTGAGGGACATGATTACTATATCAATAAAAGGGAAATGTAATGGGAAATATTGGGAGACATTATTACTGAGAGTAGAATTTAGCATTAATGCTACAATAAGAGTCAACAAAATTCTCTCCTTTCAAAATCGTATTTGGTTGAAAGATAAATCGGCATAATAAAGCGGAAACGCTCTTAAAAGAAAGGATAGACAGAGAAGAGATTATGCGACAAAAAATGGAAAATTTCGAGAAAGATAATCGAGGGCAAAGATAGTTTAAATAGGGAGAGTGGGTATGAGTCAGAGTAAAACCACACAAACAAAAGAAAAACGGTTTGCTGTATAATGGACTATACCAGATAAAATACAATATCTATAAAAGAAATTTTGAAAATAAATTAAGATTTCTAAAGAAATTGAAAAATTACTTTATATACAAAAGACTTTGCAATTACTTTTATTTTTATGTTTATGCTCAGCAATATTACTACCACCACCAAAATGATTATGTTCTTGAACCCTTGTACAGAGATGACGGGCAGTCTCTCCAATGTATGTGGCATCACACCCATTACATTTAAATTGATAAACAAGGTTAGAACACAAACCAATTGGTGTATGGGATTTATTAACAAAGCTATTAACAATCTTATGTGAAGAAGAGACAATTTTCAATAAAGGAAGATGCATTAGCAGCTTTCAGAATCGAATTCTTAAACTTTTTAAAACCTTCAGAATAAGGAATCGATAAAACAAATGACCCCATACAATTTGATAAAATGTTATCAGATTCCGAATTATTCAATACAGTTTAAGTATTTTCATCGAAATGAATATTATTACCAACCAATGTTTTGTCAATTGTCTGCGAAGTTAATGAATTTAGAAATTGTTTATTAAATTCATTTGATTGCAGTAACTTTAATAAATGTTCAATGCTTTAATGGATTTTGAATAAGTTGAGGACAACGACAAAGAACGAAATACTAAACCCTTTATCGTGTTCCTTTTATAAACAGGATCACAAAACCTATTTGGGGTAGCATAAAAGCCAGTATCACTTTTCTTTCTGTATATTTCAGTTTCACAATGTGTTGATTTCCTTTCTATTAAAATATCCATAAAAAGCAAAATATCATTTCTTTCCTCGTCTACAGTAAATCTAATATTAGGATGTAACGAATTCAAAAAACTCTGGAAAGGCAAAACATATTCACGATTACCAAAAATAAGGAAAACTTGGTCAACATATCTTTTGTAAGTAAGAGGCTTATTCAAAGAATACAAGTTCATTTGTTCTTCAAGCTTATTCAAGAAAATTGACGCTAATGTCGGAGTCAAAGGAGAATCCATAGCCACTCCATCAATCTATTTATACCATTCATTGTTAAACAGAAACGAAAAATTAGCCGTTGCAAAAGTCAACAATTCACGAAAAGCCGCTTTATTCAATTCAGAATGATCACTCGCATTATTCTCCCATAAATCACAACAAAGATCTATTGTTAGAAAAGATCTATAGTGAATAAGCTAAAAACATCAAAAGACACCATAACTTGACACCATAACTTAGACACCATAAACATTCTTTGATCACAAGTGGCTTGCGTTCATAAAATACCTAGAAAATATACTAATTAATGTAATTGCATTTATTATAACATAAACAAATCCAGAAATGAAGGGTATTAAAATTTAAAGAAAATTTATATTGCAAATATCAATGAAATTTCGTTGTGTCTGTTGTAAATGTTTTTGACTTTTCACGTCATTCAGTTCGCAGACAAATTAAAAATGAAAATAACTAAAAGATAATAAAAAGAGACAATATTATTAAGATTTAATCAAAATAATGAAATGTTATGTTTCTAAATTTAGAATTCATACAAAAATAAATTATATTCAGGCTTTATTATTTCTTTCAATACTTAGGAAAAGCGTATGAGTTGTTTCTTTTTTCAATTTATTAAAAAAATTACGCAATATAAATCTTTTATAAACATTACAACATTAATATATTTAGAATACACAATGTTTCGTTTTTTAATGTATAAATTCCATTTAGATATTTTACGAATGAGATTGATAAATAATAACGAAATTACTAAATTTACTATTTATTTTATTAAATGCAAAAAATTAATTGATTATTTATTAATTAATTATTTAAAAATATACATTTTTAAAATTTTGATTGTTGCACTGTTATTTAAAAAATAATTATAACTTATTTTAATAATTTTCTTTAATATAATAAAACTATTTCTAAAAAGCTTTCTTTTAATTACACATAATCTGTGTTTGGGTGTGTTTGAAAATTATACTTTTGATAAAACTAATGAGATAATATTAGTGTTTGATCAAATATGTGTACTGTTTAGAGCATAATTGTCCAAATCTTCAATCTTTTTTTAATTTTATGAACTTATTCAAGGAGCACATGATCTCTTTTAGTTGTTTTCAATTGCAAATTTACTAATGAATGTTAAAGAAATGATTTCCAATTTAATAAATTAATGTAATTTAAAGAAATATTGGTAATAATTTTTTTTAATAAAAACCCAAAATAAATATTTAAACTGCTTGAAAGATCATAGTGCTTTGCGTGCGCATGATTTGGAGGAGGTTTTATTGCGCCCTCGAGCTTAAAAAGGCAGAACATCCCTGGTATAGAGCAATCGAATATTTATTAATAATATTGTTAGAGTTGTTCATTTTTATAAAAAAAGGAAATAAATAAAATTAATTAATTAATCAAGGACTGTAAACATCCTTGTTAAACTTATTGATTAACCCGCATAGTTAAACTATACTAGGTTTGGAGAACATATCAAAGAATGGTTCAATAATTGAAAATTATCTTTAGAAAAAAAGAAACTAAATTAAAAAGATAAGCTGTGAATAATAAAATGAGAACCGAAATTATCCATATCAAGCCACTCGAAAGGCTAAATTTGCAGGATTTTAAATTGATTATTTGTTCAACAGAACGCATTAAAATATCTCTGAAGTCATTAAAACCGGTATATAAATGAAAACTAAACTGAAATTATGTTAGAGCAATTGTTCAAGAAATAAAATTCTTCTTCAAAATTTAAAAGTTACAAAAATAAATGAGTTTTTTTAAAAATATATTTGTAAATTATTTTAAGAAACTAACTTAGTACCTTCACATTAAAATAGTTAGGATTTAATTTAAGAATAAATATTTTATGTCTAATGGATAGTTTTGTATTAATTTATTATTCAGAAACAACCA
>MQRL01596992.1:1440-14687 GCA_001938525.1 Dugesia japonica
AACAAATGGATGTTTAAAATGTTTAATTTTAAAATTTCTTCTAGACTTTTGAAGAAATTATAATTGAAAAAATATAAAATAATTATCTTATTATGCGATAATATATTAATATGAATAAATTAGGGCAATATTCAAAATATAGAATCTATTTTTGGGTTTATTCAAAATATAGAATCAATTTTTGGGTTTATTCAAAATATAGAATCGAGAAATTTTTAATTCAAAATATAGAATCGTGAAACTTTTAATTCAAAATATAGAATCGAAAAAATGTTAATTCAAAATATAGAATCCATTTTTGCATTTATTCAAAATATAGAATCGAGAAACTTTTAATTCAAAATATAGAATCTATTTTGCGTTTATTCAAAATATAGAATCTATTTTTGCGTTTATTCAAAATATAGAATCGAAAAAATGTTAATTCAAAATATAGAATCGAAAAAATGTTAATTTAAAATATAGAATCGAAAAAATGTTAATTCAAAATATAGAATCCATTTTTGCTTTTATTCAAAATATAGAATCTATTTTTGCGTTTATTCAAAATATAGAATCGAGAAATTTTTAATTCAAAATATAGAATCCATTTTTGCGTTTATTCAAAATATAGAATCTATTTTTGCGTTTATTCAAAATATAGAATCAATTTTTGCGTTTATTCAAAATATAGAATCGAGAAACTTTTAATTCAAAATATAGAATCCATTTTGCGTTTATTCAAAATATAGAATCTATTTTTGCGTTTATTCAAAATATAGAATCGAAAAAATGTTAATTCAAAATATAGAATCGAAAAAATGTTAATTTAAAATATAGAATCGAAAAAATGTTAATTCAAAATATAGAATCTATTTTTGCGTTTATTCAAAATATAGAATCGAGAAATTTTTAATTCAAAACATAGAATCCATTTTTGCGTTTATTCAAAATATAGAATTCATTTTTGCGTTTATTCAAAATATAGAATCTATTTTTGCGTTTATTCAAAATATAGAATCTATTTTTGCGTTTATTCAAAATATCGAATCGAGAAAATTTTAATTCAAAACATAGAATCCATTTTTGCGTTTATTCAAAATATCGAATCGAGAAACTTTTAATTCAAAATATAGAATCCATTTTTGCGTTTATTCAAAATATAGAATCTATTTTTGCGTTTATTCAAAATATAGAATCCATTTTTGCGTTTATTCAAAATATCGAATCGAGAAACTTTTAATTCAAAATATAGAATCAAAAAACTTTTAATTCAAAATATAGAATCTATTTTGCGTTTATTCAAAATATAGAATCCATTTTTGCGTTTATTCAAAATATAGAATCTATTTTGCGTTTATTCAAAATATAGAATCCATTTTTGCGTTTATTCAAAATATAGAATCTATTTTGCGTTTATTCAAAATATAGAATCGAGAAACTTTTAATTCAAAATATAGAATCGAAAACCTTTTAATTTAAAATATTAAAATATTAAGCTATTAAAAGTGATTAGCTTAGTGAATACAATGCATTAGCTTTATGACTGAATTATATTTTGTTTATTTAAATTTTTGAGAGTTTTTTAGCTTATTAAGTATATTTGTCTTAGATTATAAGGTGTATGGTGCTTACAATGTTCATTGGCTTTATGAATGTATTGGATAGAGTTATCAAGTAATCTTGATTAAATAAATSGGTTGAATGTATTCAATTATTGAATTATTATTGKTTTATTTTTTCTYAAATAAAAATAGATAAAAAATTTTATTGAAGAATAAATTTGATTATTAAATTTGCACATAAATTTTCCAACTTCTTCAATGAAAAATATTGTCCGTAATCATGAATTTTTCTAAATAAGAATTCAAAACTTTTCCTGCTTCCACGAATTATCTTTAACAGAGTATAAATAATAGAGATTGGATTATTGATTATATATCCATATAGCGAACTTATACTAGTGTAAACTAAATAAAAAATCCACAAAGGTGAATTTACTGCTCGTCCACAATGATAATTTGAAGAATAACAAATTGAAATGTTTATGGATCACTAATCTTGAATAATAAATTTAATAAATAATAATTATATACAAAAAATTATAAAAAATACGTAACTATTATCAGAAATTTGAGTTTTAAAATTTTAATTAATTAATAAAAGTTTAATAATAATTTATAAAATACACAAAAAATGATAAGGATTTTCGAAAAATTAAACATTTTTGTGGAATNAATTGTGGAATAAAAAAAAACCCTAAACCTGAATTTGGAACGATATTCTACAATTAATCAAAATACACATTTATTAACTCTTTCGCATCGAGTTAAATTTATATATTGGAACTTGTTAATATTGACCTAAATATGAAGTATTCTCATTTTTGTAATCGTGGGGCTTCTGAATATTCTAGAAAGTCCTGGGATAATAATAAACTCTAACACCGCAAATTGCTTTGAGAATATCCCAGTAGGATCACGATGAAAGTTTCTGGGACGCACTGTCCCAATAGGGGCGACAGGGTTAAAAGATATGAATAAAGTGAGATGCATTCACATTGATACACCTTTTAAAATAGTCCATATTGGATTTTCGATTTCACATATAGGGTTTTGGGATAATCAAGGTGCCTTTAGACTTTTTCAAATTGGAATAATGACATAAAAGTAGTGTAAATGTGAATGGTGCGCGTATATGGAAAAGTTTAGAATCTCTTGTATTAATTGGGTGTGCGACACCAACACTTAACGTTTAGCCAGTAATTTAAATATTTCAAAGCGTGTTATATGCTCGTTGTACATCTGATTGAATATCCCAAAACAATTGTATCATAATGTGTCAGTTGAAAATAAACACATTACTCATACTCTTTCATAGTTCTGAAATTTTAAGGGTTAATGTTGATTTATTTATTAAAAAGTATAATAATTTTTCGGAATTTCGATCAATCGATTAATTTGTGAAAGAATGCACAAATTTGTTATTAAGGATATAGAGTTGCTTGCGCTAAATACAAACAATTTTTAAGTGTTAATAACGTTTTCAAGAATATTATTATGAAATGGAAAAAATACTTTAATGAATTCATTATTGGAGTATCTAAGATCATGTACATTCTAGTTGAGAATTAAGGTGAAAAATTACAATCCTTTTATAATTACAATCCTTTACAAAAATGATTAATGTATAGATGTAACATGATGAATTAATCTCAATAGTTTATGTCACAGTTTCAAATGAAGATATTAAAGACAAATGAGAAAATCCAACAAAATGTCAACTGATAATAATTATAATTATTTTGGGTCCTTTCAAAAGGTACTTTCAGTATATTCAATAGATAGGATAAAATTATTATTTCAATTTTGCGACGATATTACATGTTCATGCTATAATTTTCTTAAGAGTGNTGCATGTAAACAGGTTTTTAAATATTTGTTAAACAAGAAATTAACTAATTTTATTGACCGTATCGTATTGGAAAATAAAAACAATCGAGGACGGCCCAACTAAATAATACGTGGTTATAAATTGAAAAACAATTAGTTTAATAAACTTTTTGTATAATAATATCGTTTTATAGTTATTAAAAATAATCTCGTTAAATTATAATTTTAATTTTTCGTTTTTTTCAATAGATGTTTTGTTGATTTTATTTTCAATTGAAAAAAATATAAGCTTTGGCCTATGCTGATTACAATATTCGTTTTTCTCAACCAATTATTTTTGACAAATTGTTAATACTACCATCATTAAAGATTCCGATGCTGATAGATATTTTGAGAATGTATTTTTTAAATTACAAAATATATATTCTGTTAAAATTATCACGTTTCATAAGTGTAGCGACCGCAATTGCTCCGAAACTGTGGTCCACAAATGAGGAGTTTTATGTATTCTTTAAACGCTTCACAATTTTCTAATGACTTTAATTTGTGATGCTCGTGAAACTTTTGAAATGAGTTTTGAAATTCGGAAATCAATACATTTTGTAATATGCATTGGCAGTTGATTAATAAGGTTTGAAAAAACTGAATTGTACTTGTAATAATTTAGTTTATTGATTTTTTACATTATAACTAACACTTAATTAATGGAACATAATTTAATTACATATTATGTAAATACAGTTGAAAATAAATAAAAAATGGGTGAAAATAACAGTCAACAGGATAAAATTCCATGTTTAAATTGCGTTCTGAAATATTTAAAATGATTTTTAAACTATTTTATTATTATTTTTAAGATCGTTTACTGATTTTTAATAACTTAAATCAACAGTTGCTTCAGTTTAAGTCTAAGATAATTGTATAAAGTTAAAAAAATTTTCCTTATGACTTAGAATACTCAAAATCTATAGAAAATCAAGACAGATTAAGCAGATTTAAAAATGGATGAAAATTTACAATTTGTTATCACTGTTTTATACTAGTTAGCTAACCATGCATGCACAAAATAGTATACTAAAATTTTCGTTGTTTACATAAAATTTCGATATAATTATATATTAATTATGTTTACATATAATTTTAATAAGACTTAATTTAATTTACATAAAATATTCGTTATTGATTTATTACATAGTTGCCTTTATAAAATTGTTTTATACAATTCAATAAAATTTAATAACATTGTTTATTGAATTCATAATATTAATAATTAATTATTTATACGAAAAATTAAAATAAATCCTACGATATGATAATAATAATGATAATACAAATAATATTAATAATAATAATAATAAAAATACTAATAATAATAATAACAATAATAATACTAATAATAATAATAATACTAATAATACAATAATAACATCAAAATTATTGATATAATAACCTATACGAAATAAAAAAAATAACCTTAAAATTTGGATAAGAGTCATATCGATTAAGTCTGATGAAAATTAAATAATAATCATAAAAAGTTTATTTGTATATTTCAAGAATTGAATTGCGATTATTGAATTGATTGGTAGTTTTTTAAACAAATATTTTGAAAACATATTTCGTTATTTAAAATTATTTTTCAAATTCAAAGATTAAAACGACGTTCTTCTATTTTCATAAATGATTTAATATTTCGGCTTTTTGTTCTATGTTGTTTAGCTGCTGTTTTCCCAAAGTAGGTAGATAATTCAGCACTTCCGCACTATCCCCCCGAGCGAGAAACATTTTAGTGGTGTAAGAATATACATGTATTTAGTAGAATGATAATATGTGATTATGTAATAGTCGTGCAAGAATTTTGCGTGTAGTCAGTTGACAGATTAAAATAGGTAATAGGTGTGCATGTGATTATGTAATTGCGGCAGTATTCCTGTGATTTGATTGGTGAGTGGATTCGAAGTGTGTTTGTTATATAATTATTACATAAGCGTAGTTTTTTGTTTAATTGATTTATTAATTAATTGATTTATTTTTTTGTTTAAATGATTTGAAATAACTTATTTTCGTTTATATTAAGTGAAATTAATGGTTTTTGTTAAAATTGTCGTTTTTATATTTTTTGTTATAATCGATGAAAAAGTCTATTTTTCATTCAATAGGATTAAATTAGCGAAATTTTCAAGTAGTTAAGTAAGTTTTACCTGATTATATTAGAATTCCTCCCGGACAATAATAACGTCATCATTAGTCGCTCCCCGAGAAATATTAATAATAATTGCTATCCAGGAAATAATAATATTAACATTTGGAGCTCCCCAGACTAAATATTAACATTCCCTGTGCAGACTTGATATGAAAATTTCGTGGACACTTAACATTAACTACTCCCTGATTAACAAAATTATGATATGGAAGGTTTAGAAAAAATTTTAAGTGGTTACTCTGTGTTGTAAAATTGTCAATTAAGAAAAACAGACAATTCAAACAAAAGAAAAAATTATTAGTTTCCCAGCTTATGGCATCTTGAAATCATTCATATAGATTTTTGTGGTATTTTTAAGAAAACTCTATATGAAAAACAATATATTTTAACAACAATATTGATAAATTCAGTAGATTTATCTCTCAATTCGGTGGCATGGTAGGTAATAATTACTCAAAATATTCTAAATTCCAAAGAAAAATAATAATTCTAAAACCATTTAAAAATCAAAACCATTATTGATGACCAATTTTATATTTATCGTACTAATTCAAATTATATCATAAACAAAACACACACAAAAAAAATTTATTGCTATATGAACGTGACCTTGTACGTATGACCGAACTCCCTCGTGTGGAATTTTGGTTTCGACTTATACGTTTCCCTTCGTTGGATTCCGCATACTATTTTCTCACCAATTATTAACGTAAATAAGTTTAAAATACTCATTTGAATTCAGGAATTGTGAAACAATTGTGAAATCCAATACTCAAGTCCATATCATCATAGTAGTAATTGAAAGTAGTAATCATAGTAATTGAAAGTCAATTTCGAACTATAAGAGATATAATTCATATTAGTTTACAGGATAAGAAAATTCAGGACTTCTATTCAGAGAACGACGAATGTATCTTCAGCTGAAATATTTTTTGGGAAAAATTTACACAAAGATTGGATTGTTAGGAATGACAAAAAAATTTAAAGAAAAGAAATCTTAAGCGTAAAACAATTATAGACAATTTATATAACTATGAATATTCCAAAAATTTATAAAAGAATAATTTATATAGAAAATTTAATATTGGTGACGAAGTTTTACTTAAAAGAGAAAACCTACATAAAAATGAGGTCATATATGAATGACCAGCAATAATTGTAGAGAAAATACATGATAGAAGTTTTAAATTAGAATTCATTAATAGTAAAAAAAATAAGAAATATTGAATGGTTAAAACACTTTTAATGAGGGAATGTGAAATATGACTAAAATTGTATAATATTTCTATATTGACCTTTGAAAGAGTAACTTGACTTATGTATTTTATAATAGGTGAATGCCTGATTGAATGTATGAAAGGGTGTATGTTTTGTAGTGCTCGAAAATTATTACATGAACGATTCATCAAAAGCTATATATATAATTCGATTTCCAAATCTAATAATAACAATAATAATAACAATAATAATAATAATAATAATAATGATAATGATAATAATGATAGTAATAAAAGTAATTATAATAATAATCATAATAGTAATAATCGTATTAATAAAAATAATAATAATAGTAATAATAATTAATAATAGTAATAATGTATTTTCTATTTGAATCAACCATTCAATTTCCATCATTGTTTCAATTCAATTTTCATCATATAAATACAAATATCCCACCTAGCACTCGCTTATTTTTCTAAACTATTCTTAATGATTTCCCCATCTTTCTCTTCGCTTTATTTCGTGCTCCATCATTGTTTTATTTTCTGTTAATATTCATAATTCGCTTTTACATCCGGTCTCTTGTATTCTAGCTCAACATATGAAATATGGAAATAATATCAATTTTATTTTTGAAAAATTTAAATAAAAGATTAATGTTGGGCTTCGAGGTTTTATTAGTTTCTTCGTCATGCTCATATTTCTGTCATTTTCTTTTCTCTTTACTGTATACTCTAGGGGTAGATACCCCGAAGCCAGCAGAAATTTGACAGTGTCTTATACACTGTTAGTTTATCCCGGTTCATGCAGGTCTTTGCGGTAATCCGTCTTTCGAAAATTGTTTTGATGTTATTTGCTCAGTAATTTGCATTTTATTTAAGTGGAAAAGGACTGACGATGATACAATACATATTTAATTTCCTTTCCTAGCATATCTGTTGGTGATTTTTCTGGAAATTCTTAATATACAATCCATACTAGCTCATCTTAATAATAAACAATTAATTTTAGATATTTAAAGTAATTATTCAATGTAGGTAACTTATTTGATAAAAAACAATTTATTTCTACTGACATCATTAAAATTAGAACATTATCACATTGAAATGTGATAAAAATGTGAAAAATGAAATTTCGGATAGAAACTATTATTAATTAATTTTACTATTATTAAATGACAAAGTTGACCGTACCTAATTTATCCAACAAATATCGAACAAACCATCAGTTTAAAAAATTTGGCAGTTAATGGGTTAAATTATTTTAAATATATCGTTTGTTGTTTCCACTCAACTGAGAGTTATATAATAATGTTAGATATATATTTGTTTTTTTATCAATGTATTTTTATCAGCACATGTATATTATATGTAAATAAATACTCAGAATCTAAAAATTTTTATTGAGCGTTAATTGTAATTTACACAATAACACAGATGAAAGAAAAAATTAGATATTTATTTCATGCAACTCATTTTCACAAGTTTTCATTGCAAAAATTACATTTATACTCGAATTGAAGATTACAAACAAAAATGAACATAACCTATTACATCATTTTTTTCAAAAAGTGGCCACTTTTGCTGACAATAAATTTTTGTTATATAATGGAATTTTTCAATTATTAATGAATTATTTTTTTTCACTCCAAATAATAAAGAATTACTTTCTATTGTTAATGAAATATTTACAAACTGAATGAATAAAACAATATCGAAATATTCACAACTGAATTATAAAATCGTTATAATAAAGTGGATATTCGAATGGTTTTAACTGTTTGATTAATTATTCAAATATGTTATTTAGCGCGTACTTATTTAAAATTTTCATTTATATATTTATGAATGTTCGTTTTTGGCGTTTGTTATTAACTTTCCTTCAGTTTATCATGTTTGGATATACTAGACTGGTATCTCAAATCTTGATAAAGGTATTAATTATATGCATACGGAAAAAGCATTTACTATAAAAATAATTCCTTCTTAGCTAATATATTAGTGTTCTTGGACTTTCAAAGTTTTGATATTATTTATAAAATTTTAATTTGATAAATTTATTAATTTTGAACTCAAAAGTTTGAATTAATGTCATGCTATATTTTAAAATTAAATTTATATGTATTGTTTATTCGAAAACTGCTAATAAATATATAAATTTAATTTGTAATTTGATTGTGTATTTTATACCAAAGATCACGGAAGAAAATGATTTTGGTAAAAAAACTGTCAAAGGAGGCGCTTTTACTATTATAAATGAAGAAAATCCTTTTCAAAGAAACGAAACTGGTGTGAATAAAGGAAAATATCAAAGTGAATGGATTGTATCAGAATTTCAATCTAATTATAATGAAGTTATAGAAATTTTATTGAAGATATTTCTATTTGAAAAATTTTTAGATTTTTAATTCGTTAGAACCCAAAAATGGCCTTCTCAGTGGACAAGTAGTCCGAGATTATTTATTAAAAACTAAGTTACCGGTTCCGGTATTAAGTCGAGTCTGGAAATTATCTGATATCGATGGTGATGGCTTTTTAGATATAGATGAATTTTCTCTTGCGTCATATTTAGTAAAACTAAAACTCAGTGGAGATGAATTACCAAATGAACTGCCAAAACATTTGATTCCGCCGTCAAAAATTGAGGCTGTGATGAAAAATTAAAAATTATATCAAAAATCTTATTTCACTCTAATTATTTTAACTAAATTTGAATCTATTTGATCAACTGTTTTGTATAATTATCTAAATTAAAAAAAGATTCTATTATATGACAATTTATTTTTTAATAAATATTAAATAAAATTTTATAAAGACAACTTTTAATTGACAGTCAATAATGTCATTCTGTATTAAGAATGAGTTATGAAAGGAATGAAAGCGATTTATTCACTCATCTTTATCAATGAAAGATTGAATTGTAAGGTTTGTATGAAAGAGAATTTATCCCAAAATCTATTCTTAGAGTTATGAATTTTAAATAAAATCTATGAGGATTAAATGAACACACCAAAAGATGTCGAATTCTTGTAATTAAAGTTTTTTATTGTTTAAATTAAAACAAATTACTATATAACTGCAATTTTTACAGTAAATATTAAATCAAATGTTAGCCGAATTAAGAGTCTTGTTCTAATAGTAGACGCTAGTAGCTGGATATATCAAGATGGAGCCACCTCCCTCTCCGACAAGATAATTTATATGGTTTAGTATGTAACAATCAGATTGTAAGAATATTTTCGCAAGTGGCTTAGTATGAATCAATCAAAATATAGGAAAAATGCGCTCTTCTCACCTTGTATGTGTTGTGGTTTAATTCGAGCGATGAGTAATTTATTGCTTTTCGCTACGAGTTTCACATTTGGCTGGTTATTTAACTACTTACAAATTATTTTTGTATGCTGTAAAACTCATAGAAAATTTAACTAAAGGAAGTCGGTACACACCGGATAATTTAACTGATTATCGCGTTAGTTATGCTTCAGACAAAGTTCAAGCATCTTTATCAGGATCAAAGTATTGGTGGAGAAGCTGGATTGACTACATTTTATAAATTGACAAATAAAATAAAAAAAAATTATTCTCAAAGCTGATATATAGACAATATTTTCTTTGTTACTAATTCTTCATTAGAAAATATTTTAGAACTAGTTAGTAGTATTAATGATAACATTAAATTCACTTTAGAGAAGTTAATCGACTTTCAGATTCTTTTTCTGGACACTTTAATCCAAAAGAAACCTGGTGAATTATTACTTACTCAGTTGTATATGAAACCATTTCATAGTGGACATATATTACCCTGGAGTAGTTATACTATCATCAGACAGAAAATTGGAATAATCAAGAGTGAAATAATAAGGGCTGAAAGACTATCTTCAAATGAAGAAATGAGACTGACTTCCCTTAGGTTGATAAAAAATAAATTTCTTAATAATGGTTATCCAAATAAAATTGTATCTAAATATATATCCTCGAAAATAAAATTTAATAAAATCAAACAAAAGACAAACAGTAATTAAATTACCTTTTAATTATGAGAAATTTTAAGAAATGAGAAATAAGCATGATATTAACAGTTTCTATTGAATAAAATAACTTTATTTTTATGGTTTCTATCGAATCATTGTTTTTAAACGATCGAAAAAAAAGAATGGTGTATTCAATATCGTTATTCGAATTGTCAAATCCAAATCACTTTGCATCTTCATGATTTTCAAATTTCAATACATTATCATTATGTAAAAATTTAATGTACAAGTATTCTTTTTCATATATTTAAATAACATCATAACCACTGGTACTCAATCACTTTTATTTATTATCAATTGTAACAAGTATTTACTTCCATTCATCTTTTTCTGTTAAGGATTCAATATTGGGTTTGCTAAAAATTGGAAAAGTCAAGTACAGAAAGGTGAAATCCACCAAGGCTACTTTCCATTGACCATCCAGATAAATTTGATTTTGACGCTAAATAATGCATTTATATAGTAATAATGCATAGACATAACTTGTTGAAGTAACATGGATACCTGGTGGTAAAGTAGAAGTGGTTATAATGAGAATACACCATTGTTTTATGTCAATACGACAACGAAATACACTTTAACTGAGTGGAACCACCATGGTTTTATCTGGAGTGGCTACTCCTCATCGATATCCACCCTAGGTTCAAGGGGAAACATCTCAACAAAACACTGGAGATCGGTTTCGTCGGGGTGTTCAACTATGCCGTGTGATAAAACGTGAGCTAGTAACTGTCGTCTGCGGGATCTACGTCGCTCAAATCGTACGAATCTCAACATTTTGGTTAACGGATCGATCATTGTGGTTGGTTATCCGGCGAAACAAAATATCGATCATTTATCATAATAACAAATGGTAGTAATTTAGTTGTACCTTATTTTCGGTCCTATCAATATTTGCCGATATTTTTTCTAGAACTGTACTGAACGAGGTTTATCTTTATGGAATCCCCTAAATTAGAAGGTCATCACTTATTGAATACGGTTATATCTAACTAAGTTTATTTCTATCCCAATAAATGAAATATCATTTCATGAAATTATGGATATAAAGCACGGGAGAAATTAATTTTAATTTAGGACTGAGATTTAATTTTAATTACTGAAATAAATTTTAACAACAATAACTGATTATTTGGGTTGATTATCGCATTTAAAAATTACACCGCATTTATTTTACCATTAGCAACTCTCTAGGTCACACGCGGGAAATGTTCAGTTTAGCGTGTGTCATCTCGATTTATTAGTGGAGCATGTGTGTTAATTACATAAATGAGCAACATTGTCAAGTTCATTTAGTGAGTTGTCTCATCACGTTTGTTCTAATCTCTTATTTAGATATTTTCAGATTGCAACAATACACTATTTACAGACTCATTGATGTAACTAGTGTGGTCAGATGATATATGGGAATCACTTATTTTCGTTATCGAAATTCATCGTTATACTTCATGGAAATTAGCTGTTAACCGATTACGATGATTTATGTGGATATTTCTTCATCGGATTGTTTAAAGTGAATACAATTTTATGGATATTTTTGGCTTATAAATATTTATCATATGTCAGTTTTTTCTTACTGTAGGTTGGATTTTATTATTTAATATTTATTGAATTAGTGTAAGGTTTACTCTTGTGGGGTCTTGGTAATGGCGATTTGTTTTCTGTTATAGATCCTAAATGGGGTAGTTATTTGATCTGGCATGTTTTAATGAGGCAAAGTAATATCCCTGTTGTTGTGAATGTACGTTAGTCAAAACCGAAATAAAGATGTATTGGGATCTTAATTACTCTTTGAAATTAACGTTTAGGAAGTTCACAACTAAAAAATTTTTAAATATAAAATAAAATCAGATAATAGTTGTATTATTATTTGCATAACTAAAATTACAAAATAAACCATAATGAATATTTTAGTTCTATTTATCATATCAAACTTATACGTATAAATCATTGATAACATATTACAACAGCCTTTTGATGAAAAAATCATTTAATTCATGTAAAATAATAATTACTTCTATGTGANTTCCGATGGGTAACTAAAAGAGTTCTACAACGGTGAATATGGGTTGCCAATAGCTGATCGACTGTGTCCGTAAATCTTTAACTTGATTGGGAATCGATTTTAATATTGATGATTATCGAAACTTCCTTTCTACTAACAATGACTTTCCTGAATCAAATTGTTTAATTAGGAAGAAATGGCTGGTTTTACTAACTACTTGACGTAATAATGGTTGATGATAGTGAGAGTTGCACTTTTCGTTTTCTCGAAACGTGAAATAGTATTTTCTTATGATATAACGTTAAATTGACAGAGTTCACAGGTTATGATTTTTTATTATTTTTTATTTTCTCAAACTGGAGGGTTCCTTTTATAGGGTTTGGCTTACACCCCAACTACGCCCAGATTTGCTGATAT
>MQRL01597523.1:0-14440 GCA_001938525.1 Dugesia japonica
GGATTTTAAACTATGATTAATTCCATAAATTATTTCTTTTGGATTATTTAAAACTTTATCATATTCTTTCATTCTTATTTTATTAATTTTTGAAACTCCTTTGTCTTTAGTTTCTAAATTTTTGTTATAATCACCTCCGGTTTGAGCTAAATCATTCTCAATTAAATAAAGTTTTGTTTTTATAAAATTACATTTAGTTATTTCTGAATTTTGATTCTCATCGTTTATTTGAAATAATTCATTACCAAGTAAACTTTCAAATTTAGTCAAATTTTCTTGTCCAATTATTTCTTCAAAAACAGAGTCAGTGTCTGAGAAATGAATTTTGTATTTATTTTGTATTTTATTTTCTAATTGATTATATATAAAGTCATAAATTACTTCTTTTGCATATTCCAAAATAGTAAAACCTATATATGGGAATTTATTATATTTTAAATTAGTTTTTCTCATATGCATAGCAGCTGATTCAGCTTCTACAGTTTCTTTATAACTAAATATTTTGCTAGATCTAAAATTAATTTTTGAAGCAAAGGTTTGATAATCTTTATCAGTGTCAACTATTTCTACATTATATCTATTTCTTATGTTTTCTAAAGATGTACCATAAATGTAATCTACAAAGACATCATTATTTCTTTATACTTCTCTTCTTAATTCTACAAGTTTGTGAACATAATCTTTAAACTATGGTGTTGTTCGCATTTTATATTTAGAATATTATTTTTTTATTTTCATTCCTAAAGATTTGTATAAATCTAGTGTTGAACCAAGAATAATGTAATTTTCTTTATCAAATTGATTCAATGTTATTTTAATACTTTTCTTGCTCAAATTCCTGTTAAATGATAATTGAAAAGGAGCTAACATTACTTCAGTTATATTAATTCTATCTCGAGCTAGAGGAAAGCATTTTGTCTTTTCATGAATTTCTGGAGGATATTCTAAATCAACTTTATAAATATAATTTCTTTTAATTGTTGATTGAGTTTAAGTTAAGTCTTTAGATTCATAGATTTCACCTATTGGTAAAGGCTTAGTCATACAAGATGCATACAAAACTATTTTCATCTAGATATTTAATAAATGTATCGTCAAAATAATCAGGTGGAATTTCCTCATTTGAATTCATCATTTTTATTTAATCATCAAATTGAGCTTTATTTATTTGTTTAGTATATGGATTTTTATTATTGTTTTGGTTAAATACTTTTCTCTCACCACATACACCTGAAAACACACTTCTAATTCCTTTTTCTATTTTTAAGAAAATATCATAAGTTTCTTTTTTTTGCAAATTTTAAATTTACATTTGCGCAATTCATACACGTAATCCAACTATATCCTGAAGCCGAATATAAATAACATGGATCTAATTGAAGAATATTATTTTAAAATTTATCTCTAAAGTTTTCAATAAAATCTGCTAAAATAATTATATCTAATTTCATGTTATGTAACATATATTCAAATAAATTAAAATTATTTCCACCTTCGGCTTGAGCTCCGCAAAAACCTTGTAAAAATTCACTATTCTTGTTCATTTATCTTTTGTTGCTTTAATTTATTGAAAAAATTTCTTTTGTTTGAATATCATTTGATTTTAATAATTGAATTACTTCTTTTATATTTTTTTCTTTTACATATCCATAAGGAAATAATATTTTCTTTGGTTTTAAATTAAAAGATTTCAAATGATTATATTTTTTAGATTGATTTAATAATTTACTCATTGTTTTGATCGATGCAAAATGACATAAGTTTGCTGAATCTAAAAATCTTATATTTTTATATTGAACTGAAATGTAAATTTCATCTGTATGAGGAATTATTTTTTTAACTTTACTTGAAAGTTTTGCTAATAATTCTTTAAAAAAAATATTATCATATCCAGATCCATTGTGAAAGTAAAATGGAATAAATAAATACTTTAATGATTTATCTTGTAAATTGAATTTAGAATGAGTATAACCTCTAAATTCTCCATTAAAATGATACTGATCAATTACTGGATTTTCAGTTGAGATTATATTTTTAACACCATATCTACATTTAGTTTCTTGTGTAAATTTTGGATGCTCAGTTTCAGTATAAAATTCAATTAATTTTTTTTCTTTTATATCTTTTAATTTATTATTAATCTCTTCTAATAATTCAAAGAATTGTTCATAAAGGTTTTCTCCATAAAATTCTTTGTATTTAGTTTCCATTAAATGTGGATATTTACTCACTACATAAATTCCAAGAGATCAATTGCATCTTCTCCAGGAAGTTGGTCAAATAATGATTTGTTAATCATTTCTTTGTTTCTTTGAATTTTAATGAGATTTTGCATAATCTTGCCTTGTAAATTTTAATTTACAAATTTTACAATACAAAGGCATTTATGTGGATTTCCACAAATTGCTGAATTCAAATGTTCTTATAATCCAACTTCAGAACGAAATGATACAAAACATTTCGGACATCTAAATCTTCTTGAAGTTGGAATGATATGTTAAATCTGCATTATTTTTAAAAAATAATTTTGCAAAAAACTTTTGAACAGACCAATTGATTATTGCTAGTCATTTTAACTATAAATAATTTAGTCATAGATTTCACATGCTTTAAAAAGGGTTATTTATATTTGGTTTATGCTTGGCTAACTTTTAGTTTTGAAATTAAATGTTTTGTTTAAATCATTATCTATTTCACTATCTAAATATCTACCACCACTTTCATTATTTATTTTTCTTGATTTTTTACTTATTGATTTATTTATAGTTGATGAGCTTTTTGATTTTGATAATGTTAAATTATTTCTTTTATATGTTAAACCTTTTTTTCCAGAATTTCAAAAGAATTGGTTTTAACATTAAAAATTTATTCACTATAATTATTTTTTATATATTGTTGAGATTTATCATCAAAAAAATATTTTACTCGGGGATATCTTTTTCTCTCAGGTTTAAAATTTAATTCTCTTAAATTTTTATTTAATTTTCGAACACGTATTCTCATTTCTTTAGAAATAATGGAATCTTTTAAATTTGGATCTTTAAAAATAATTTCTTTTTTTTGAGATTTATTTAATTTGGATTTTATCAGAGATTATGATAAATTGGTCTCTGAAAATCCAACCGATTCCAGAAAGAAAGCGGTAAACCATCTCCGATTTATGAATAAATATGACAACTCAGAGTATGAAGAATCCTTCTTCCGAGAATTTCAGGCAATTGAGAAAATTCTGTAGAATAAAAAACATGCTTCCTCGTAATAATGAAATATACAGATTTCTCTATCCAAAGATTAAAAAAGAAGATCATAAAATTGCATTGAATTCGGTTGCCTATTCTAATGTTGATCAATCTTCTACTCCGTTAACTTCTTACTTTAAATCAACTTGTCCGAAAAACAATGATGTTACTACAGAATTGAATAATACAGATTTGGACTTAATTAACTATCTGATTGCAAATTTTTCAATTACTGATACTGATACATTAATGACGTCTTAGACCTCACTGTCGGAAATTCTTACTCTTTCTTCTAAAAGGGTTTCTCAATCCTTAGCTTCTGAAATTTCTAAGCCATTATTTTTTGAGAATACCAAGGAAATATTTGAAAAAACGCTATAATAACTCGTAGTAAGGCTCAGAAACAAAATAACGCAAAAAATGAATCAGAAGAAACCTCTACTATTTATGATTACTCAGCAATGGTTAAATCGGATGCTGTTATTGATTTCAAGAGCAATTCTTGCAACAGCTCAATTGACTCAAAACAAATGCTTTACGGTTAGCGCCCACAGTTGCCCCCACAGTTGCCCCCACAATTGCTATGTCTTTGGCAACTGTGGTGAATCCTACACTCGATAAAACTTGGTTCAGTGCTGAACAAATTAATAATTTTATGGACGCTCACTTGAATGAATGTAGCTTTGTGCATATTGATCCTTGTATTACACAGGTTGTTATTGCGAAGAGTGAAACCTATATTTCACTTGGCTGTGATATCGATAAACTTTCTGTTGCCTCAATTATTATTTCGGTTGTTAATCTCGCTAACCAACATTGGAACCTCTATGTGTTTGATAGATTCAAAAACATTGCGTAAAACATAGATCCATTAAAAAAACTTACAGACCTGATCTTGTTATTGAATATGGTTTACATATAACTGCTAGTTTGAATATGGCCATAAATGACACTGTTGTGTTTATTGACAAAAATGAAATTGATAGACAGTTTCAACAAAACAGCTTTTGTTTGCAGTTATGCTACTAATTTCTGTGCAGAAAACCTTTTTTCGATCTCAATGTCTACATGGTAAGGAACTTTGTTCGCAAGGAAAAAGTAAATATTGGTCAAAGTTTTAATGATGGTGGTTGTGGTCCAATTGTTTCTTCCAAATTAGACTCAATTATTTCGATTATTGAAATCAATCAATACAACATTTTAGGTTTTGCTTATAGTTTTATTCAAAATAGTGGTTGCTTTGTTGTTGATTCAACTCTGTCTAGTGTTAATGTAGATGACGACTAGGTTTCTGAAGTAGTTTCATTTTAAATGTTTCAAGTCTCACAATATAATTTTCTGCCATTTCCTGGCTTCTGATTTAAGATTGGTGCTGTTTGTTTTCGATCTTGATGGCAAGATATCAAATCTTCTTGATCCTAAAGCCAACAATGGCGAAGTCGTTGATAACGAAGTTTCTAGTAGACTACATGTTTTCTTTTTCAGAATTTTGCAGAAGGAAAGATATCGTTTTGACTAAACCTCTTTTCAATTTAAGCACCTTTCAAAGAAACAACAATGAAAGTGGGCTCGTTGCTTATGGCTACATTTACTCTATTGCTCATATGAATAGATTTGATAAAGTGGATATTAGCAGCCTTAAATTAAAGTATTCTAATTTCATCAATAATAATTCTAATAGGAATATTAATAAAATTGGTTACAAACAAAATAAAGTTAACCTCATTAAAAAGAACATGAATAAATTTAATGAAATTCTTAAATTTGTCAAAAACAATGAAGGCAATATACCAAGGAATTCATTTTATAGCTTTATTCATTCTTTTCATAAAATTAAACAGAAAATTCTGAATTTTAATATTGGAGAACGTAAATGTAACCATCGCCCAGAGATAGACCTTAACTTAAGTAATATTTTATACTATTCGAAAAAAGCAGTTTTTGAGTTAATTTAAAGTGGGGCTTCAGCTGACTGTCATCCGTCTAAGGAAGATCTTGAAGCATACTTTATATTTAAAGTCGAGGCTGGACCATTGACTAATTGGAATTTATGTCCTACTTTGAAAACTGGAAGTGATAGTTTGAATTTTTTTGTCCTGAAATCAATGTAATCAAAGACATTTTTTCAGTATTTCTGTTTTGTCTTCTAGTATTAACAACATTACATGCCAGGATCATGAATCTGTTGATCCAAACTTACAAATAATTCAGTCTTTTTAACAAAATTATTGCTTCCGGTATTACTCCAGATAGTTGGAAAGTGTATTTGACTTTGATATCCAAGCCTGACAAAAATGATTCGTACCACTTTGTCTCGTTTTGGAGACCTATAGCCATGCTTGACTGTTTTTACAAGCTTTTAATGGCCTGTTTTGCATCTCAACCCTTGAAATGGCCTCAGAATTTGAAATTTTTAGATGGTCTGCATAAAGGTGCTGGTTAATCAGATGGCTGTTCTTAGCGCAATTTATTGCTTTGATGTCTGCTAGATTAGCAAAATAGATATGTCACGTTTAACTTGCATATCGCCTTTTTGGACAAAGCTGATGCCTTCGATAGCATAACAATCAAGCGAATTCTTGGTTTGTTGACCCAGATGGGTGTCACTGAAAAGGCTACTAGTTTAATCAGAGCTCCCTATTCTGACTGCTTCAGCTATTTCATCTGCAATCAGGTTTCTACTAATCTTATTGTTAACAGAATTGGTGTTAGACCAGGCTGTTCTCTATCTATGTTGTTATTTAACATTAGCATTAATCCTATCATTACTGAGATTTCTAAAACTGAAGGTGATGGTGTTAAATGTGCTGGTCATCCCATATTTTGTTTGGCATATGCAAATGATCTAGTACTTGTAGACTCTTCTAAGGCTAGCCTTCATTATATGGCCAACGTCGCTGTTAAATTTGCAAATTGGTTACATTTTGATTTTCCGCCAAGCAAGTGCACTTATTTACCTTGTCTAATAAATTGCAAGCTTGCTCAAATTGCCATTATTGGTTATCCCAAATCTGTTGAATAAAGTCTTTTATCGCTATCGTGGGGTCGATTTTAATCGTGAATACTTTCAAACACCAACGGAAATGTTTGATAAAGCAGCTAGGGATCTTGAGAAAACTTCAAATTCAGTTATATATCCTTAGCAGAAAATCCATGCGTATCGAATCTTTATTCATTCTAAGTTCTCGATCGCGTTCAATAACTTTAACATTCCGTTAGGAAAGTTTGATTGCAGTGAGTATAATGAAAATTAGATTCTTCTTCGTCCACGAGGTTTCGATAAAAGCATTCAATCTAGCACTCAACAGATTTTATCTGTTCCAAATACTGCTACTTCTGACAATTTATTTAGTACCCGCAAACTTGGAGAAGTTGGGCTAACTTCTGCGAGAGACGAATATTCTGTAAAATTTCTAGTTCAGACGTTCAAAATGTTTGCTTGCCCTGATAAAATTATACGGAATGTGGCTAACAACAATCTTGTCCATGTTGCGACTAAGCATCTCAAGCGTTTTAAATTGTGTTCCATAGATGAAGCACTTGATTGGCTCTCCATAGATACCACCAACTAAAATCTCATGTGTTAGTGGTCTAAGGTCGATGATGCAGTTGCTCATTTTTATAGATCGTATTAAATACAAATTAAGTTCAAACGGAACGAACTTGACATTTGTTAGCAGATAATAGATTGCATTACAGAAGAAAATTATTTTATTTTCTTCAAGGACCGGAGAAGTCTGGACAAATTGCTACTTATTCTTTTGAGTTTGGTTCACATGAGAAAGTGGAGCAGTCTGTTGAAGGCAGGAAGGTAGTCAACTGCAATCAGTGCCTTACCTCTCTCAACTAAGCCACTATCAATATAGAAATCTGAAGGTTCATTCATAAGGCAATAACAAGCACCATTCTTATAGGGAGCAATTATGGTATGCCTTTAAATGCTCTTTTCATCTCGAAACTCAAGCATATGATTTCTGTCATTGTGGTTCTTCTTCTTCATTTTGAATTCATCAAGACACAATGACGTGCTTGAGCTAATTACCAGCTTTGTTAGATCCAACACTAGCTCTAAGGTCATTATTGATTAGAATTGTGAATTTGTCAACAGAACTGATAGAATAGATCTTTAGATGATAAATTGCGAGACTTTGCGTATTATCCTTTTAGATGTGAAGATTCCCCATGACACTTCCAATAATATTAAACTAGCCAGAGATTAATAATAATAATAATAGTAATATCGTCAAATACACATCACAAAGGTAAATATCCTGGAAAATTTGTCTGAATATAAAGTTTTCCTTAAGACAATCGCAGTGTGATGTCTAGGATCTTGGTGTTCAGAAAATAAAAACCTGTTTTAAATCAGATAGGTTTTAAGGCTAGTGTGATTAAGAAATTTGCGTTGATATCGATTAAAAAAATGCATTGTCTGATCGTGTAAAAATTTTCGCTTCCATAACGGACAAGCTGGTGCTATAGACAATTCTGCTAAAAAAATGTGGAATTGCTTATGGCAGTGAGTCTGAAATGGTAGAATTGAAATAGGGTCCTAAATTTTGCGTGTTTTCTGATCTTTCTTTGTTTTCTATTCTTTTTGTTTTTTATGTTTTCTTGCAGAATCTCCACTGGCCAAACCGGGACTCGATTAATCTTGGGGAGAGATTTCTGGTCCGAAAAATGAACATTGGATATCGTGGCGTGTGGTTTTGGGTTTGATTCTTATGATTGTCCATTTATTTTACACTTTGTTTTTCAGATTTCGTAAGTCTCATGTAAAGTTTGACGATTTTAGATTATGATATTCAGAATCAGTTGAAACGTTTCTATCTAATAGATACTTTGATGTTCAAATTTGAGTTACTTTTTATTTTTTCAAAATTTGATGGTTCATCATTAGAAACTTTAATAAGAGCAACCCATAATAAGTACTTGATTTTAATTTATTTCGTCAATAATAAATAAATTTTTATCCGTATTAATAATGATATTTGAAATATTTTTATTGGATGTTTAGTCAATTGGTAAGTATTTTCTTTTACAACTCATCAGTTCAAATACAATGAATGATCATTTATTTTACACTTTGTTTTTCGAATTTCACAGGTCTCCTATAAAAATTGACGATTTTAGATGTTGATATTTAGAATCAGCAAAACACCTTGATCCTTAAATTTGAGGGACATTTTAATTTTTTCCGTCTAATATCATTGGTCCTCGGGGACTCCCAAGTTAAGTACATGTTTTTTCAATAACATTTTATCTATAACGTTTGATGATTTGAAGTTTACATATTAAATAGATACCTCTTTGACCAATTTTAAGATAATTTTTCAATTTTCAAAAAAAGTTATCAAATCCTGGAGGAGAGCTAAATATCTTTGTTAAGAAGCTTTTTTGTTGAGAGGATATTTAAACTTTGTACAGTCACCTTTCCTCTTGAGAAAAATAACACCAAATTTAAAAGCATACGAGTCAGGTACGCAGAGAAAATCGAGCACTTATAATCAAAATTTGAGATTTTTCATCACAAAACCACATTTATTTCATCCCGGATAAACTTTGGTTATTTTAGATTTATATATTTGGAATCAGCGAAAAATTGTGTCTAATAGACATAGTTATTTTATGAAAGATGAGAAATGTTTTTTTCAAAAATTATTTATTTGTGAAAAATATTCTCCATCGAATTCTACATCGATTGATGTAAAAATCTCGAAAAACAATTTTTTCAAAGATTTTCAAAATTTCAGATGTTTTTCTGGATTCCCATAAAAATTTATTTAAACAAAAATGACTTAATTTCACTAATTTACCACAAAAATTTAATAGAATTTTAAAAAACTTGAAAATTTAAACAAATTTGACTTGTTTCATCAATTTACGTAAACATGCAGCCCAAACTAACCAATCCCGAGGAAAGATTTGACCAAACTGCCTTAACCTAGTAAATAATTGACTCCAAAAGATTACCCAAATTTTCCAATACCCAGGGAAAATTAAACGTAATTCACCGGAAACAACCAAAAATCAACCTTATTCGATCTTGTTAACTTGTCCGCGGACATAAGTTAAAAAATTTGCATAAGATTTATCAAATATATTATTTAAAGTTTGAATAAATTTTAATGAAATTTATAATAAACATATTGAACACAGTCTATATTTTATTGAATTTCCATGACTAAATAAAATCAATGTATGAATTATTAAACTTTGTATATTTATTGAATTTTCTATATATTCTTAATTTGAATTTTCTGTCTTAATTAAATTTGTATGTATTTATACTTTTAACGAAAAAGATAATTTTTCGTGTCACTATATTCACCTAGCGCAATGGTGGGCAACTAGTGTGTCGAAAATTTGAATAATAAAAGAAACAAAACAAAATTTTGATCGAAGTTTATATTTTAATGAAGACATAATGAATCTCAAACTAAATTTATAGCAATAGACTGAAATAAAATTAAGAAATAAATAATATTAAATGAGCTCGAAGGTATAATTCAATTTAATATAAAATAATTCAATTTTAGGTTCTGGAAGCAAAAAACAAACATTTGTTAAATAGTAAGAGATGGGACAAAATGGATTTTACTCTTAATACAAGATGATACAATTTCAAAGAAGTAAATTAACGACAAAATTTTCATTAAATGTAATTAATTTTAAAGTGAAATTAAATATACTCCAAACTAAATCATAATTTTAAACAGACATTGTAAATAAATTTTTGATTAATCGAAGAAATCGTAATTACTGATTACAAGTAAATTAGATATTACTTGACGGTAGAAATGTGATGAGTATAAATATTTAAAAATAAAAAGTGGAATCGTATTATCAAATAAAAAAACATTTGACAGGTTATAACTACATCATAATGAACTGTATCAATTTTCTGATCGAGAATTCTCTAATGACACTTGACAGTGGGTTTCACTTCAACATTTATAAAATTCATATTAATACAATCAGAAAACAATTCATATCAAATTACTTTTCTCAATAATTTCTTATTCTAATTGTTTGTAGTTGTTTGATAATATTGGGGCTCCCCACAAGAGTTACGATTGTTTCCAAACCAAATTGATGTAATTTCCACATAATCTCTTCTTTAACTTAGTTTTAAAATTAGATAAGGTTCCAGATTCCAATTATAGGAAATAAGAATCAAAACAACTTAATTTTATTTATTCAATAAAAATGATAAAATGTTTTTATTTTAATTCCTGGAAAAAATATTTATTCGATTTAAAAATTATAAATTTGAAAACAAGTTTGTCTATAATTATTTTATTAGTGAATAATAAAATTTAAAAAACTACGTTTTCTTTATAAGAAAATTTAATATCTTGAGAATAATTAAAACCGACTATTTATAGAATTAAATACAGACTAAAATACTCAAGCGAGACATCAGTTTAATTCTGGGTGATGAAAATCTCATTTTGAACATCAAATAGTAAATATTTTTCCATAATTGATAGATGTTTGATTAATATGATGTAATTCATATAAATGAATGAATTATGTCTAACTGCAGAAGTGGGTTTGACGTTGATTTAAGAAATTAGAGAAATAAGAAATTAAATGAAATTAACCTCCTTTATTAAAAGTATATTGCAAGTAGGTAGATCCTAGCGCACATAGCCACCCCTCCCCTAAAATGGCTCATTATAGTCGATTCTGATTGGCTAAACCATTTCAAGGTTGAATATTCAAGGTCAAAGTGGCTCATTATACTCAATTCTAATTGGTGGAATATATCAAGGTCAAATAAATATAGTTCAAGGTTAGATGAAAGTAGGTCAAGGCTATTCCCTTGGCAACTGTCATCCTACATAATGAATCTTTTATAAGGTTTTATAGTCTTATAAAATATTATCGAACTTATATTAGGTTTTTTATCACATAATAAATTAATACACATACAATTACATCAATTTGGTTTGGAAATAATCGTAACTCTTGTGGGGTTAAATATGTTTAAAAATGGTATGAGTCATACATGTAAAACATAAATCCAAGTCAAGCAAAGATATTGCAATACGAGAGCAACTAGAACAAAGACCATGAGTCATACTTGGGCAAGTTAACAAAGACATTATAGGTTTGCAAATAGGTATACAAAAGGTTGAATATTATGTAACAGTAAGGTTTGTATAAGGTTTTCATATAATAATTAAATGAATTTAATAGAGCTTTATATGGTTGATATATTTTAATATGGTTTTTATGATTTAATAGGCTTTTCTAAGGTAATTATAGAGTCATTGTAAGTTTTTATAAGGTAAATATATGGTTATTATAGGTTTTTATAAGGTAATTATAGCGTTTCAATAGAGTTTTATATGATTGATGGGTTTTATATGTTTCTATGGGGTATTTATGTAGTTTTATTTGTTATGATATTACTGTTTCTTTATAGGTTTTTTTTTGGAATTATAAGACTTTTATAGAGTAAATACAGGGTTTTATATATTCTCATTATGCTTTTATAGAGTAAATATACGGTTTGATATATTCTTATTATGCTTTTATAGAGTAAATATACGGTTTGATATATTCTCATTATGCTTCTATAGAGTTTAATATGGTAAATATATATGTTTTATAAGATAATCATAGGTTTTAGAATAATTATATGCTTCTATATGAGCTTATTAAACAATTGTTTTAAAATTACAAATTTTTAATAAACCTTTTTCACTTGCTAATCTTTTGAAGCAAATGTTACATGTGTATCGTGTACCGATCTTGCACAGGTTCGAGATTGGATATGCGACGACAACCCTGCGTTATTTATAAACGTCTTGTTACAAACAGGACATTTAAAATCGATTGTTAAAGTGCATTGATTTCCACTAGTGATATTCATTTGATAGATAAATAATTTGGTTGTATAAAAAAATAACTACCTTAACTATAAAATAACTATCTGATTTTGAAAACTGACATCTAATTTGGAATTTTCATGAATGGTGAAACTCTCAAATTTTTGCATTGACTTGGAGACAGAAACCGAATTTGTTGTGCTTGAAGACGACTGTAAGATCACAGTGTTCAGCAAGATGTTTAATACTGTTTCTGAATTTTGTACACCATGATTTGATACCATTCTCTCGGTCTCCTTTATTCAGCCAATCCATCATCGCAGCATAATTTGAAGTGAAATCCATTTTAAGGTCTTCTTGAACGGCTTTAGACAAGCTTCATAAGTTGATACCAGTAACAATAGGATCACTACAAGTAAAGGTACTGAATTTATGAACAATAGCTTGAATAGCGTATTCGTCTCTATCTGATGTTAGATCAAGTCCACCAATATCTGAAGGAGAATATAAGTACGCTGTGGAAGCGTTGAGTGGAAGACCGCAAATCTTTTTCATCCTTTTACTGACTTCAAAATCGAGACCTTTGCTAAAGATTGTGTTCTTGACTTCATGATGGCCATAATCTGAGAGTTCACGATTCGGAATGTTAAAGTTTCGAAAGGCAAAAGTGAATTTTCAATCTTTTGCCAAGGAAATAGAATTTAATCTATTAATTTGTCAAAGTCAGCAATTGCTTCCTTAAAGAGCTTTTCCGGTGAGTTTTTGAAACCTTTGCTAATATCGTTACCTAAATATCTATACTTATCCATATAAGTTATGTTTGGGATAGCTGATTTGTTGATGAGAATGACCTCTGATCGATCAAATGTGGCCATGTGTCCGCATTTAGAAACATTGAAGGACATACCACCCCAATTGGTCCAAACGTTCGCAGTGTTGACCATAGCTTGAAGATCTGCAAGATTTTCGGCAATCAAGGTAATGTCATCAGCATAAGTCAAACATTCAACTCTATAGTTACGTATACGGGCTCCAGCATTACGAACAAGAGCGGATTCTGTGAGAACAGAATTGAGACCGATACTAAAGAGAAGCGTAGATAGTGGGCAACCTTGACGGACTCCTCGCTTTATTACAATAGGTGAAGTGATAATATTAGCGCAGATAAAGAAAGATGAGCAATCACCATAGAATTTTTCGATTAGATTGGATGAAGATGTTTCCATACCCATGAGTCTAAGAATACTCGTAATATGACGAATAGGAATGCTTCTAAAGGCATCAGAGATGTCTAAGTAGGCCATATGAAGAAGCTTCTTTCATCCATATTCTTCGAGCATACACCTGAGGATATAATTGTGTTCAGTACAACCTTCAGATCTTCCAGTGCCTTTTTGCAGAGGGAACGATAGATTATTAACATCAATCCAATTCTCAATCTGTTTAGCCAAGCACGCAGTAAAGAGTTTATAGGTACACTCAAGTAAAGCAATTGGCCTCCAAGAATCAATTTTGTWATAATGTCCTTCTTTATCARGTTTAGAAATTAGCAGAGTGGAGTAAGATTTCCATCTCTTAGGAATAATTCTTGTTTTGATGATTCTGTTAAAGACACAATAATTCTGCTTGGGGATCGCAATATTTAATGTCTCTATAAGCAACATTACTGATACATGGGCTACTGTTTGGCATAGAGTTGAGAATTTGGATAAGATCGCATTGGTCGATTTCTTCAAAGTTTAAACTTGGACCAAGGCGAATTCCAGGATTATTATTTCAATCAGTATCTGGTGGATCAAAAGATTTTAATCCAAAAAAATTTTGAATAATATCTTTAGTTGGAGAGGTACTGACCTTAGGGTATCTCTATTTCAATATACTTTCCTAATAATTATGAACATTCTTTCTATAAATGCGAAATGTTCATTAAAAAATAATAACAAACTTACTAACATAAAATTTTTTTAAATTAATTTTTTTAGAATTTTTATGCATGACTATATAAATAAACATTTTTAATTTATAAATTTATAAAAATTTAATTAATAAATATTTTATCTTTTTGTTAATTTTATTAAAAACATATTTACAAATATAAATAGAAAAATAAAATATTCTATACCCTCCTTTATTTTAAAAATAAAAAATTTAACTTTTAGCTACTTACTATTCTAAGTAGAATATTTTCTAACTTTGTAAAATATCAAAAATAATAATATTTTCTAAAAATCAAAAAATTTCAAAAATAATTATATTTTCTAAAAATCAGAAAATTTAAAAATTTTTATTTATAATTACAATTATTGTGAGAATAATTGTTGGACTTAACCATTGATCGGATTTGAGACTTCATTAAAATAA
>MQRL01597630.1:0-11229 GCA_001938525.1 Dugesia japonica
TATTCATTCTGCATTACTGATTTTTACTGATGACTGTAAGTCCAGGTGCCACTCTTGGAGTATTTCGTTTCAAAATTCTTCGTTGAGTGGAGGGGGAAGTTTTCCTCATCATCATATTCGTATGAGTCTTCTTCATTAAGCAAGATATTGTCTTCTTCTGAATCTTCATCACAAATAAGTTCTTCACTATCAACCTCCAAATCGGCTAAACTATCTAAAGCTTCGCTTATTTGCTTATCACAAAGAGATTTACGAGATATAACTGGGGTGTTATTATCTGAAAAATCAAAAACATCAAAAATTTCAGCAATAAATAATTTTTACGACAATATTTCACATCAACACATGCTCCCGAAATTTAACCTGTAGTTTAGGAATTATTGCAAAATTTCATACTCTAGGATAGTTTTTTTTACCACACTTCAGGTCTAGGAAAGTTAACAAAGTTCTTAAACAGAAAGATATCCCGAACTAATGGAAAAGATTCCACACCATTCTTATTCTCAAACCTGGAAAGGAAGATGATTCTCACATTGTTTCTTCGTGGATACCAATTGCTGTTCTAGACACTTCCTACAGAATCTTTGCTATTATAATGAACTATCGTTTCCTTCAATGGATAAAGAATAGTTGCCTTCTCTTAGTTACTCAGAATGCTGTCAATGTCTCCGATGGCTGCTCACAACACAAAGCTACTATCCAAATGATCTAGGAAAAAGCTGACAGAAAAAAGACAAATTTCAATCTGACTTGGTTAGATTTTGCTGATGCTGTTGGAAGTCTTCCTCATAAGTTACTTTGGAATACTTTGAGAAAAATGGGCATTCACTGTGATACTATACACAGAGATCTTTATACTTATGTATATACTAGCTACAGCTGTCTTGATATTAACAGTGAGGAAATCGCAATTAGTAAAACAAGGTTGTCCTACGTCAATGACTCTGTTCATCCTTACTATTGATTTCATGATCAAGGATACTGCTACAAATTTGCCTTTTATAAATTCTGGTTTCAATACAGCCATCGTTGCATATGCAGATGATCTCGTGCTTATGACAAATAACCAACGGAAAAGTGTTGCCATGATTAATCATATAGTTGGTCTCTCTAAGATTTGTCAACTTAAATTCAGACCCATCAAATGTGGCTACTTCACTTCTAATCGGCAATTCATCTCTAATAAAATTTAAATTTATGGAGAAAAACTTCCTATCATTAATGAGGAGAACCTCTACAATTACTTAAATGTACCTTTTGGTGAAAAGAAAAAGTGCAACCTAGAGAAAATTATCTTGAAGGCCATTGAGGATTACACCAACATTGCAGTTTCAGATCTCTATTCTACTCAGAAAATTCAAGCTTACAAAATTTTCATTAATTCGAGGGTCATCTATTCAATGAGGAATAGAAATGTTCTCTGTATGAAGCTCAAAAATCTTCATCATAAACCTGTTAATGGCTCTACTGGTCAACCTGGCTATGACCAAATTAAAGAAATCATTGAGGGCCCTAATACTAGTCATAACAATGCTTTCGTGTACGTCCCTAATCTCCTTACGTTTTATTGGCTTGGCTGATTATAATCATCAAATAAAAATCATTTTCAATACTGACTCCAAATCAAAGATTTGCAAGGCTCTCCACAAAGAGATTAGTTTTACTTAACATCAGCATTGGTGCAAACTTTCTACTCAAGGTCTCATCACAAATACAATTGCTGCTTCTGACTATAGTAGTAAATTTATGAAAAAAATCAATGTCGCAGAAAAGGATTTCTTGTTCATTGTTAGAGCAAAAAACAACCTTCCTCGAACCAACTACAATCCTTACAGGCTCGAAATGAATATACTTACTCATTGCAGACAGTGTGGTACTCATGCAGAGACACAAACGCACATCTTTAATCACTGTCCGGCCATGAAAACCATAAGCACAACAAAAACAACAGAATTCTGAAGATGACGGCCTCAATATTCAGGAAATGGGACTTTGACGTACAGTATGATTGCCCACCGCAAGGCCTTGAAACCAAGTTGAGACCAAATCTGGTTATTACTAGCAATAGGAATAACAAGATTCACATTTTGGACGTCAAAGTACTCTATGATTCTATTGAAGGCTTCAATAAAACGTTAGAATAGACAACAAAATCAAATATGAGCAAGTTCAAAAGGATCTTGGGGCCAAGTAACACAAAGAGGTTACACTTTATGCAATAGTTCTTGGTACTCTGGAATTATAGGATCCAGCTAATCAAAAAGCTCTCAAAGTAATTGGACTCAACAACAAATAAATTAAGCAAATCTTACAGGCTCTTATAGAAAAAGTCATCAAAGCCGGTAATCGTATTTTTCTAAATCATATGATCAACGAAGCCAGGTACAATACAATTGATTGTACTCCTCTTCCATGATGTTTGAGCTAAGTTTGTTAGAACTTCACTGTTAAAAAAAGTTAAACTTCTTAAAGGAAATAATAAAGGTCATGGACTCGTCCATATCTACTCTAACTTAATTCATGGACTAGTCATCCTGTTGTATTGATAAATGAAGCTTTTTTTATTTTTAATAATTATTAATTAATCATAAACCTCTCTTAGAATTAGTTATTTTGATAATTCATGTAAGATTTAAGAATAAAAACTTTATTTTTACCAAACTTATTGTTCACAATGCAGAAAATACAATAGCAAATTCATGAGTGAGTAGTTTGTGTCGTTCTATCAATAAGCAGTGGTTCGATAGGGATTGGTCATTGCAAGGTCAAATTGTCTGTTACTGGCTTAATCTCCTTCTCGTGGAGTACACTGATTATTTCGGTAAACGTTTCCAGCTGGGCTTTCTAAGACTTTTCCTGTGCATAAGAGGCTTCGGTTTTAAGTCGGTGTTCACGACATTTGTTTTATACCTTTTAACTTTGGCGTTGGCGGTGGCAAAATAGGCCTCCCATTTTCGTTTGGCCAGGCGATACAAATCACAGGACATTTTTATGTTCTCACTACTGTGCCGCACCTTCTTAGTGGAAGCAAAGGGATCGATTGCGCGGACAACTCACTGAACATCAATAAAAGAATTATTATTATAAAACATAAAAAGACGATGACGAATTAACAACATTATCCTAACGACATCTTATAGCAAAATCAGTTAAGGTACCAGTTTAACCTATTAATTGCAAAACAAATATTACTCTTAACACAGGTTAGAACGATGAAGATTTATTAAGTTAGCACATAAAAAGCATGAAAGTTAGTTATTGGAGTTTTTAATGCTCCATAAATGGTGATTTATTATTTACTCAGGAGTGGAAGATGGAGGTATCGGTGAGAGGTTACTTTCAGGGCCTATCCAATCGTGATAGACCTGTTTCCCTACCGCGTCGCATTGCCTCTCGAATTTTGTGGTCTCTGGAGGCAGATTAGATCGATCTACTAAATCCCCAACGTCTCGATTGTAAGGGTTGCTAAATCGTTTAAATACCATGCGGCTGGTGGGATTCCTTAGTTAAATTAGAATTTTCTGTGCGTATTGAATTTTTTTTCGTGAAAAATGAGAGTAAACTGTCTAAAACTTGGCGGGTTGTATACCATCTTTCAGACAATCGGAATTCTTCATCATTTGTCAGTAGTAGGATAGTAGCGTACTGGATCACCTCCCCCCCACCGTTGATGTAATCGGTCTATTACATAAGTAATCCAGTATTGCTCTAATGTAAATAGGCGACGGCACACATTTGTGTGCGTTACACAATGTAATTAATTTCGTCGCAAAATTATTACATATTTTATTTTTTATTTTTCATGTGTATTTAATTGGGAAATTTTTTATGGGCTTTTTAAGCAGTAGAATTTTTTCAGGTTTTTTAAGCAGCAATATTTTTTCTGTGTATTTAGTTGGTAAAAATTTTTTATGGGATTTTTTTATACGAATCCGGGCAAATTTTCATGTTGTTTAAATAATATGAAAATTTAAAATTTTTTAAATAAAATCATTTTGGGAGTCTGGGTGAAAATTCTAAATTTTTGAAAAAATATGTTCTATATCTCAGATTTCAAAGATTTTTATACCAAACTACTGAGAATTTTACGGCAATCATTTTTCCCAAATAAAACGTTTTTGAAAAAACTTTATTCTCAAATATGTCAACAAATTGTCTATTCGAATATTAACATATATTCGAAATATGTTAACCTAAAATGGTCAAAGTTAATACTCGATAAAATAAATATGTTTTGTGGTGAAAAAATCTCAAAATTCAGTGCTCAAAAGTTAGTGCTCAATTTTCTCTGCGTACATAACTCGTATGGTTTCGAATTTGATATTATTTTACTCAGGAGGAAAAAGTGACTGTACAAAGTTAAAATATCGCCTCGGCAAAAATGCTTCATAATGAATATGTACAGCCGTCCTCCGTGATTTGGTAACAATTTTCTAAAAGATCAAAAGTGACTCAATATTTATTGAAATTGATACTTTTTGACAGAACATTTTACTGTGAGTACGAATAACACGATTAAAAATCAACAAACTTTATACATAAAAATTTATATAGAAAAAACAAGTACTTTGTTAATAATAAGAAAAATAAATATTAATTATAAACTAAATTACTTTAATTTTTAATAAATTAATTAATTATTTAAATAAGTTCAAAAAGAATGTTCTGGAATCAATTGTTTTACTGTATCAACAACATTTAATTATACATACATCATTTAAAACCTATATAAACCGAATCTTTTATTTATTTATCAATGTTTCAAAATGACATCAATGACATTGACTAAAGATAATGGGTGAAAAGCCAACCAATTACTATAAATATGAATTGGTTAACTCTAGGAAAACAATTATGTACACATTTCAAGTACTTTTATAATTATTATTTAATTTATTAAAACTTTTATTTAAGATCCGGTAAAACTAAAACAGTGCTTGTAGGATCCATTGATTTCAAACATAAGTGCTAATGATCTAAAAACTTTGAATGAATTGTTTGCTAGAGTCAGCAGCATATATGAAAATAGAAAAATCAGTATTAATAAAATCAAAGGACGAAGTTCAAAATGAAAAGGCAATAATTACTGTTGAATTATTTGGTTACAAAAGTCTTGAAGATTTTGTCAAACCTCTTTGGAAAATTACATCCATTAAATCTTTATTGAATAAATATTATTATCAAATACTTTGACTTATCATTTTGTAACTTTTTATTTTACTTTTTTATAGATCAAAACAAGTTTTAAAGAGTAAAGTTTATTTAATTCAATCCCATGTTATTCAATGTTTGTTTTGATTGTTTTGTATGACATTTGACAACTGAAATTATAAAATTAAAATAGATTATTAAGATTACTTAAAGTATTTGGATCTCTTTACATTTTGCATGGGTTTTGCTGTCTTATTGCAATTGCTAACGCTTTTAGTTTTATATTCATTTGAGTTTGATTTATTGATTCAGGGTTTGAATAACTTAAATCATCATTGAATTCTTTGATTAATGATTCTTTTTTGTTCTCATAAAACTCATTTGCAACCGTTGAAAATTTGAGATTTTGATATTTTACTAAATTTTCGATTAGAAAGTTCATGTTTTCTAATGAATCTGGATTAAATTTCAGTTTATCTATTAATTCTAATCTTCTGAGTATTACCAGGAATTGAATTTGAATAAGGGCTTGTAGACCATTTTGCAACGTTTCTTCTAATTTATGACGATAAAGTATAATTTTATTGTTCGATATTTCTTCCATTGCATCGATAAATGGTTCAAGAGAGAATAAATTTGATAGGTTATTGGCAACATCAACTTTACATTTGTTGAGATAATCTTCATAATTCAACGATAAAAAACTTTTAGTCTCCGAAATAATTTTTAGAATAATAGTTCTTCCATGCCATTTCATAAAAGATATGAATTCATCATCATTTTCAATAACAANATCTTGATTACATTTTTCTATTTCTTTCAACATTTCCTTCTGTTTTTAGACAAGCTTACATCATTAATTTTTAAAAATTTAACAATTCCCGCAAATAGTTAATTTAAAGAGCGGTATTTAAATTATTAATTAATTTAATTAATTCTTTTAATATTTCATTAACAATTAATTGATAATAAAATGTTTTTATTCTAACTAGTACAATCTTTCCACTTGAAAAAGAATTGACACATATTGGATCATATTTTGAAATTCTTAATCTTGGTAATATTTCTGGTTCATATACACACTTGATTACTTTAAATAATTCATACAAATTTATCACAGTCCTTAAATTATGAACTATAGTAAGTGATTGTAATTGAATATTCTGGATATTATACTTTAAATACTTTGGTCATATTGGTTTCTTGCACCCCAATGATTTTACAACTTCCTGATTGAAAGAAAACAATAGTATACTTATCTGTTTTCTATACAAATTAAACTGGTTTTCCAAATGGAAATCTCATTTTTCTGGTCACTTCTTTATCAACTTTTCCTCTAATATTAATATTTGCAATGATTATTTATGAATAATTAGTTTTTAAAGGGGTATTTATATTTGTATAAACAATTTTTATTCAATTGATACGTTTAAACAAGCATAAATTATAATGGAACTAAGAAATGATGCTGTATATCAAATTTTTGGGCCTAGTGCTAGTGGAAAAACCTTGTTTGTTTGTAAATTATTGAAATCAAACTTATTCAAATCGAAATTTAATAAAATAAATTGGTATAGAGGTGCAGATGAGGAGCATGGAATGATTCAATCAGCATTTTGCGATATAAAAATGACCATAATTAATGGATTTGATGACAACTGGAGCAAGAGATTGAAAACAGGTTATGTGATTGTTGTTGATGATATATACCAAAAAGCTAATAAGCAAAAGGATCTAAGTTGAAAAAGTTGTTGCTAACACATTATCCTAAGAATAATTATGTTGTTCATTGGAGATTGTTGCAAATAGACTTACAGTTGGGTGTTAAAATAAATAAACTTCATAGAACTGTTTAGTATTCTCAAGACAACATCTTTAAGAAATATATTGATGATAATACCGATTAAGAATAATACCCGAATCTTAGAATTTGTAATTCGGCTAAAAGGCTTGTAACTTATACGTCAAAACCAGTGTTTAGGAAATCCATTAAGATAGATGATGATTTGATTGCTGTGTTGTTGGATAAGGAAATCATTTGTTTGGATAGACCTAGTTACATTGTTCAAACAGTTCTTGATCTTTCTAAATTAAGGGTGCATCAATTACAGTACATCGAACTTGAGAATATATAGAAAGCAAGAGAATTGTAAGATCAATATTGTTGCTGGTGATACCGATAGCTTCTTCCTTGAAGTTAAAGATATCAAATTAGATACATTGTTAGGCTTAATGGTTCGTGATAATCTGCTTGATACTTCAAATTATCCTAAAACACATTCTCTTTATAATGATAAATTGAGTTCGGCTGTAAGAAAGTTTAAAGATAAAAATAAGGGTAATATGTATAAGGAATGGGTGTTCTAAAGACCTAAGTGTTACAGGATTTTTAGCGATAAAGAGTCTTTGAAAGCTAAAGGTGTAACACTAAAAGATAGTGACATTCACCATAAGTCATATCTTGATTGTTACAACAACAATCAAAAGGTTTCAGTAGAAAAATTTAGGATAGGTACTAAAAATCATCAGTTTTTTAGTTTCAACGATTCCAAGATAGCACTAACTAACACTGACGACAAAAGAGTATGGATAGAAAAGAAACAAAGTCTTCCATAAGGGCATTGTAGTATTCCGACCAATAATAATGAAAAAACAATTATTGTAAAGGTAATAATTTTATTTGTTAATTGAAATTAATTAATTTTTTATTATTTAGTAATTCAACTCATTCGTTCAAATAGTTCAAGCAGATTATCAGACACCAGATTTAATTGAAATAAATTTTAGTTTGAAAATATGTTTGTTTTTACTAAATTTATTTTATGTAAATCATTGTTGTTATTATCATGTGAGTTACCTATACTAAGTACTTGTTTTATCAAATTAAATTATTAAAGCTAAGGTTGTTATTTTTGTAACCATGTTTTTCTAACTTAAAATAAAATAGATACTTCAAATTCGAGTTACTCTTTCCAAAGTTCATAATTTCCTCACATACTCTAAAAAAAGTACTTGTTTTTTCTATATAACTGTATGAAATTTGTTAAATTTTAACTTAGTTATTCGTACTCGATAAATTTTGAGGTACTTTTGATATTTTCAAAAAATATTACCAAATCCGGGTGGACGGCTGTACATATTCCTTAGGAAAGATATTTCCCGAGACGATATTTTAACTTTGTACAGTCACTTTTTCCTCCTGAGTAAAATAATACCAAATTCGAAACCATACGAGTTTATATAAGTAAAGGCCACAAATATATAGAATGGATCTTCTTGAGACCGAAATGTTATAGTCTCCTAAGTGAACAAGTTTCGAGGAAGGCTAAAGTTATTAATTTAAAAACCACTGGTCTCACTCATCAATCATATATTTAATGTTATGAAGAAGATAAATCAGTTTTAGTAGATCAATTTATGATAGCATTAAAAGAACATCAATTATATAGTATAAAATGTAGGAAAATGGCTTTATCAAACAAAGATGATAAAAGAGTATGGACTGACAAAAATTTAAGTTATCCATACGGATATTACAAATTATCCAAAAATCCTTTTTCTGAAATTGATGAAGACAATAGTTGCAGTTTAAACACAAAAGAAAATTCAGAAAAACAGATATTTTATTAAATACATCTTGTTTTTCAAAGTTGATTTATTTTCTTAATTATTTTTTTTTATGTATAGTTATATAAATTTTAACTTTTATTTAATTCGTGAATATTAAAAATATTCTCAAGAACAGTTAATATTAAGTATTTGTTTCTCTAATTTAATTTTAAATGTCTAATAAATTAAGTTAAAATAAAATCAATGAACCCCTTTTTCACCCAACTAAATGCATTAGAAAAAACCCCAACTAAATGCAATGTTCCAGTGCTACACTATCTACCTACTATTATCTTTACATAAAAATGTATAGTAGGTAGATACTTCAACTCTGGAACAGTGCATTTAGTTGGTGTTTTTAAAACAACCAAAAAAGGTTGAAGACCAAAAGATTGAAGAACAAGACCCCCCCTTGCCCAGAAAAATGCAATGTTCCAGTGCTACACTATCTATCTACTATTATCTTTACATAAAAATGTATAGTAGGTAGATACTTCAACTCTAGAACAGTGCATTTAGTTGGTGTTTTTAAAACCACCAAAAAATTGAAGAACAAAATTTTGAACACAAAAAATTTGAACACAAAAAATTGAAGAACAAAAATTGAAGAACAAGACCCCCCCTTGCCCAGACCAATGCAAGTGTTCCAGCGCTGAAGTATCCACGTACTAGTATTTTTGGTTGGTTCAGGTGAATTTAGTCAAATATTTTCTCAGGACTGGAAAAATTTGGGTAATTTGTGTACGATTTGGTCAATTTTTGGTTGGTTCAGGTTAATTTTGTCGAATATTTCTTTGGATTTGATCAATTTTGGCAAACTTGGTCGGTTTTAGGTAATTTTATGGTGATTTGATTGAATATTTCCTCAGGATTGGTCAACTTTGGTAATTTTTTGATTTGTTTTAGGTGATTTTTGTCCTAACTTTCCTCGGTGAGGTCAAATAAGGTCAATTTTTAATTGATTCAGATGAATTGGGTCCAATATTTTCTCATGCTTGCTCGGTTTGGGTAATTTTTTGATGAATTGGTCGAATTATTTCTCGGGATTGGTAATTTTTGTGGAGAATTGGTCGAAGATTTCCTCGGGAATAGAAAATTTTGGTAATTTTTAGGTTAATTTGGTAAATTATTTTCTCAGGAATGGTTAATTTGGGTCGGTTTAGGTAATATTGCTCGAATTTTTCTGACATTAGTCTGTTTTCGTCGATTTTGGACGATTTGGACAATTATTTCCTCACAAGGGTAAATTTTAGGAGAATTTGAATAATAATTTTCTCAGTCTGGCCAGTTTCGATTGAATTTTAAGGAAATTCATGAGAAAAGTTAAATTTATTGAAATTTTCAAGTTTCTTAAAATTTTTTTTATGGGAATTTTTTATGGAATCCGGGCAATCCATTCATGTTGTTAAAATAATATGAAAATTTAAAATTAAAATAAAACAGTCTAAATCTTTGAGAAAATATGTTCTATATCTCAGATTTCAAAGATNTTTATACCAAACTGATGAGAATTTTACGGTGATTATTTTACAAAAATAAAAATCTTTCAAAAAAATATTTCTTCTTAAATAAGTTAAGAAAGTATAAATTCGATAGAGAAAGTTTCGCTGATTCCAAATATGTTAACCTAAAATAGCCAAATTTAATACTCGATGAAATAAATGGGGTTTTGTGATGAAAAAAATTTTTAGACTCAATTTTCTCTGTGTACATAACTCGGATAGTTTCAAATTTGGTATCATTTTACTATGGAAAAAAAGTGACTGTATAAATTTAAAATATAGTATCGGGAAAAATGTTTCTTAACGAATATGTACAGCCGCCCTCCCGGATTTGGTGAAATCTTTTGAAATTATCAAAAGTACCTCAAAATTTATCGAAATTGATATTATTGGATGGGAAATTTTACGGTAAATACAAATAACATGGTTAAAAGTCACCAAACCTTATAGATAAAAAGTTATATTGAAAAAACAAGTATTTAATATGGAAATCCGCGAGGAACATATAAAAATAGGATGATAATTTATTTGATTCTATCTATTTTCGGGTGTTTTTGACTATTTTAGGTGATAATTTACTCTTCATTGGTCTTTAATCATCAATGTTCTGTCAACTATGCTCTGCTTACTAGATTTCAGTTATCTGTGCTCTGCCCACTAGATTTCAATACTCTGTGCTCTGTCCGCTAGATTTTAATCCTCTGGGATCTGACCAGATTTCTGTTATAAATGCTTTGTCCACTAGATTTCAGTTATCAGTGCTCTGCTTAATGCGCATTGATTTTTAGTTATCAATGATTTTTTCACTCTTTGCAGGTCTTTACTCTTCACTAGTGATAAATGTACTGTTTAATTATTATTTAATTATTTATCCCGTTCTATATTTTTACTGTTAATTTGAAATTAAAATATTTCCGTGTATTTTTAATAAATTGTTCTATTTTTTATCGTAAAAATCTAATTAAAA
>MQRL01597733.1:0-14314 GCA_001938525.1 Dugesia japonica
ATATTTAATTAATCATTTCCTGAATGTAATACTACATCACTCCCCCGTCAGATGGAGGAGCATTTAAGATAAAGGCTGGACGAATTTTGTCTATAGAAATTCGCTCTGCTTGTCCTCGTCGCATTACTTCAATAACTTTTCCATCTTCATTTCTCCAAGTTACCAGATATGGACCTTCGTATACTGGCTGTAGTGGTCTTCTTAATTCGCGTTTGATCCATACAAATTTACATTTATCAGTTCTTTGTGGTATGACGTTTTCGTGACTTCATGTGATCTAAGACAGCTGTTTCGAAATTCTGTTGGAACTATTGTTTGTCCATCAAAGCATGATGGTAGAACAATATCACCTGGTAAACGGATATTAGTCCCAAAAATTGTTTGGCATGGTGATAACTCNGAATCTTCCCCCACCGCGTTACGTATTCCTAACATTGTTAATGGAAGATTTTCTAACCAACTACATTCCGCTTTAGTTCCTTGAGTCCGTAGAGAATTCTTTAGAGACCTGTATTTTGAATCCAATCTTCTGCAGTATCTGAAGAACAATAAAAAATTTAGGCTTTGGAATAAGCATTTCTTGAGAAGCTTGTGGAAGATTTTTAAAAATCTTTTGTTGCTCTGCTTTTCTTTGCATAATAATGACACTAACTTATGCGTGGTCGCCAGTTAGATTTTGTAATTCAGAAGTAAACATTTTCAAAGTTTATTAAAATTAAATAAATCAATAATATTTTAACAAATATTTTTAAATATATCTAACACTCACAATCGTCAGTTTTAGTCGAATTTAGATGATTTTGTTTAAATTTGCGGTAATTCGGGGAAAACTTCATTTTGTTTAAATGTTAAAATTTTTAAAACAAATTTTTATGGGAATCCGGTTTAACTGCCCAAATTTTTAAAATTTTTGAATAAATTCTTTATCGATATTTTTACATCAATCGATGCAGAATTTAATAGGAATTATTTTCAAAAATAAAGATTTTTCGAAAAAAAATTTGTTTTTCTCGTAACATGAAATCATAACGTATATTAGATGGAGAATGTTTTGCTGATCATTATGGTTATAACCTAAACTTGCGAAATTTTATCCTGGATGAAATAAAAGAAGTTTTGTATAGAAAAATAGCAAATTTTCAATTTTGGCAATCAATATAACACGAATGGCTTCAAATTGGGTATCATTGAACTCAGAATTAATAACTGACTGAACAAAGTTAAATTGCCATCTCAGGACAAATGTTTTTTAACGAAGATTGTTAGTCGTCCTACAAAATAATTTGGGAGTATCTTTTGAGGAATCACTGATTTTTGAAACAAGAAAAAGTCAATTCCTGACGAAGACAAGGTCGAAATATCGAATTGTTATCCAATATCAATAATTAAAACCTAAATTTTGATCTATGCTTTTATATTAAATGAAGAAAAAGTAACTCAAATTTGAACATCATCCAGTCTATTAGATAAAGAATTTATTGTCGGGTAGGCAATTGAAAACTAGCAATTCATTGTTTAAAAGATTAGTATGGTAAAATGTATATTTTTAAAAAACTTTTATTTTTGTAGCCGAAATATAATATTCACATAAAATATGTTGAAATTAATTCGATATTGAAATACTTTTTTCCATCAACGGATGGAGCTACAGATAAATGTGAAAAGTGTAGTGTGGTTTTAAAAACTGCCGGAGGATCTATCAAAGGACTGCATACACATCTGTTTTCAATACACATAATGAAAATTCATGGGCCATCTTCTGTCAGTTCTACCGATAAAACCACTAAATCACCTGTTCGACCGTTGAAAAGAAAATTAATATCCGACTATTATTTAACCAAAGAAGATCAATCACTTGACGCTGTGCTTGCACTGATGACATTCAAAATGGTTTACCGTTCAATATATTTACTACATCGATTGATTTGAGAGCAGCTCTTAAGGCAAAGAATACCAGTGTCTTTCTTCTTCTGTAACTACGATAAGGAATCGTGTTGTCGAATACAGTAAGAAAATTCGAAATAAGATTATTGGAGAAATTGATGAAAGTAAAAAAATGGAAAACGTTTTAGTTTGACGAGTGGACATCGGTTACCAATAAACAATACATCAACATTAACGTCCACAGTGAAACTGGAAAATTTTGGAATATTGGTTTATCTCGGGTGCATGGATCAATGCCAGMYGATGCTTATGTTCAATTATTGGAGAAACGTCTGGAAGATCATCATAAATCATTAAATAATGATACAGTTTCTATAGTAACAGACGGGTCAAGCGTTATGGTTCGATTTGGGAAACTTGTAACGCCTGAACATCAATTATGCATTGCTCATGGAATTCACCTAGCCATTTCTGAAGTCCTTTACAATAAAATTCCAGCTGAATCTTTGGAATCCTGCTATGAAGAAAATCCTGCATATCAATTTACTGATGAATACAAAGATGAAGAAGGATTTACAATAGTTCATTCTGTATCTAAACATATAGATTTATCTGAAAATCATTGCATCCACGAAATAGTAAATAGAGTCAGAAAAATTGATATTTACATTTAAAAGATCACCCACGAAAAATGATTCTATATATAAAAATACACAAAAAACGAGCATGGAAAAGAACTTTCACTTATATTGGAGCAGTCTGTATAATATGCTGGAACGATTTTTATTTTTAAAACCATGTATACAAAAAACTTTATTAGATATAAAAAATTTTTTAGTGACATTTAATGAAAATGACTGAGTGAAAATTGAAGAAATTATACAAGTATTAAAACCCCTAAAATTAGCGGTCGAAGCACTTTGCCGACGTAACACCAACTTGTGCTCAGCCGACGCAATTTTAAAATTCAGTTTTAGACAATTGACCCAGCTTAAGTCTCCATTGAGCAATGATTTATTAATGTCTCTACATAAACACATGTAGAAAACCGAAGCCGAAGAGATTTTATTTAATCCTTCATCATTGAATGACAACAAAACAACTCGTAAAATTATGAAAGAAACTATTCAAAAACTTATTGAAAGATTTAATGACGTCATTGAAACGTCATCAATCGAAGTTACTTCAACGCAGTCATCCCACCAATTTGAACAAGAAACAATGAAAAAACAGTTACAAGATGAAATCGTAAAAAGCTTGATGACATGCGAACCAAAAATTCAAAATTTCACTAGGCTCATGTCAATTATAAAAAGAGAAATGGTGCTATTTGAAAGTGGAGGCTCGCGTGGTAATCACCTAGAACTGGCACACACATATCTAATAACAAAACCCCCAACAAGTGTACAAGTTGAACGTGTTTTTTGGCAGTAGGCTGCCTAGGTAAAAAAATTAGATCCCGGTTAAACGATAAAACACTTGATGCTTTATTGTTACTTCGTGCATATTATTCAATATAGGGTTGTATGTTGTTATCAAATAAAGAAATAAAATTGTTTTACTTTTTTATTTATATTATATTATTTTCCAATTTAACCTCAAGTCCAAAATTATACGTACATTATATATTTTACATAAGCAAATGTCAAAATAAATTGTATTATTCGTTTTAAACTATTTTTATCGATAAAATAACATAGCTAATGTTAAATAAATAAGAAAAATATCCCTAATCCGATTCCGGGACCAACTAATTCAAATCCCTAAATCCTGGGATCAAAATTTTGGCCCGGGATCAAAAACCTTACCCACCACTGATTAGTCGTTAAATTTTAATGATTTAAATTTAAATTTTAATGTGATGACAAATTTATATGTTGACTTTGAATTTTAATGTTCTTTGGTGCGAGTTTTTAATATTAAGTACTTATTTTTCGATTTATTTCCTCAGAGATAAACATTCGGAGATTTTAAACCATGTTATTCTTACTCAGCGTAAAGTTTTCTATCAAATAGATATTTTGATGGTAAAAATCGAATGAATGTTGAAATAAATTTAAGATGATTAATTTAGTAATTACAATTAATTGATTACAATTTAAATATTACGAATTTAAATTAATCAATTTTAAATTAATTTTTCAATGATCATTAATAATATGATCAAAAATCGTCAAACTTTACATACGCCAAGGAATAATGATCAGAAAAAATTCTCTATCTAATAGACATGATGATTTCATGTTGAGAAAGAAATTTTCGAAAAAGTTTTTTTTGAAAAAAAATTCCCATCGAATTTTACATCGATTGATTTAAAAATCTCGTAGATTTTTTCAAAAAATTTAAATATTTAAACATAATGGAGTTTTCCTAAATTTTCTCAAATTTTAACTTCAAAATTTAAACAAAATCATCAAAATTCTAACAAAACTGACCATTGTGAGCCAAGATTTGGCGGAAATCAACCAATATGAGGAAATTTTCAACGAAAATTTAACCAATTTAACCATAATTGCCCAAAACCTACCAAATATCGACAATCCTGAGGAAGTTCCTTAATAAAAGTAACCAGGTTCGCCATCACCGAGTTATTTTTATTACCAAAATTAAAAAAAACGATATTAAATAACAGAAAAATGGATTTTAAGCGAGGTAAAATGCAAAAAAAACAGTTATTAAACGAATCATTTCATTAGTTCTCTTCCAGAAACTTATCGCGAAACTTATTCGTGAAGGTATTCATTTTTTAAAACCACTGTTATCTTCTGCTCTACCAGCCAGAAGCGAAAGCCGCTATCATTTTCAAAATTTCTTTCTTAACTTTCTCTAGTATCCAGTATTTTATTGCAAGTTTTTCAAGGAAAATTAAACTGAAAATTGTGAGTTTGGTGATCGCTTATATACTTATTTTTCTGGTTAGTTTTAGCAACCATCCCTCAAAATCATGCCAATTTTTAGTCTTTTTGATTGATCAAAATTGATTCGCCTATCAGTCTATTATTCTTAGAATTTTTTCAGATTTTTCTTAAACTTTTTTGTTACTATTTTGAGTGACATACTCTAATTGGACCCTTATAAAAGAATCAATAACTTTCTTCATAATGCTTGTCTCACTTTTTAACTTCGATTTTCTAATTTTCCTGCATATTTTACATCAAACTGTTCTTACATAATCAATTTTCGTTCATGGTAACCTTACGTTTTCTGTCATTTAATTTTTTAATCATAAATTGCAAAGTAAATCAATAAAATTATTCTGTAATTAATTAATTAATTTTACTATTTTGTTCTTTCATTTTATTTTTGGTTAATAATTTCAGTGACAATTGTCATTGTACCAATTTGCTGTCATTAACTAATTTTTTAATTAATTTTCATTTATTCTTTCGATTTATCTGCGATTATTTTTATTAACTGATTAAGTAATTACTTTTCTTTGTTATATTTTTATTGGTATTTGTTTGTCGTCGTCCTTGTTATTCTTGTTTTGCTGCTATTTATACGTGCTGGTGTAATTCTTCTCCTAATATTCAGAACTAGTTTTCACTTCCTTTCCCGATATCAAGTGTTTCACCCCAACACATGTACTAAAACCTTTTTTGTGATAAACCAAAATGTTATGCTTCTAAAATTTGGTGATAGTTGCTGGTAGAAAGAGATCATAATATTACAGGAAAGAGCACTGCAAAGACATTGGTTCAGCCAAAAACGAGAGATCACCATGATATAAACTACCAGGGTGATGTCAGAAATTATCCAAGGTGATACAGAGCAACCAACATAAAAACCTCGTGAAATGTATATTCAAGAGAAACTGAAATAAATCCAGAAAATGAAACAACGAATCATTGAAAATGATGTTTTTAATTAAACAAGCACTTTTGAACAAATGAATTGTTTTGTTATAAGCCGAACCAATAAAAGGCTGCTGATATTTATAAGTAGGCCTACCGCAAGGACACATGAAATCCAAGAAAAGAAGGAAATCAATGCGAAAGTAAAGATTTATCAAATAGAAAATCAAGAAACAACGAGATAACGTATAAAAACGAAATATCAAAAAGCTTCTGAACTCAACATCTCCAATAATTTTAAATAAATCTCCAACTCACATTTGAGGAATAACACGATCTTAAGTAGTTTGTATTACAAAATCAGTCGTTCTTGCTATAAAGCTTCGAAGCTCAAAACTGGCATAGATAAATCCAGAAATCAGAGATAAAGACGCATTTGTAATTGGAAACTACTAATCAATGAACTCAGTTATTATGCTTACAAATGACTGATTGAAAATGAGTGTCGAGAGAAGAGAAAAATTATAGAGATAATTATACATCGGAAATAAATGTTTCTTTTGCAAAAGACTGTTATTTTATGAAGAGTACTAATTAAATTAAATAACAATGTATTAAATACCTAACATGATATATAATTTTAGATGAATTCCATCACCGGAGAACCAGTATCACTGATAATCTTCTTAGACCAGAAAAGGTCGGTGGAGTGGACTGCGTTGAAGTCAGAAGTTAAGCGACTGAAAGCAGAGAAAGAGGACGTTGAAAATAAGTACATGGTTATAAAAGATGCTAAACAAGAGCATATTGGTCATTATTAGACAATCTTATGTAAACAATGTGATGCCTTTATTAATGAATATGCGTCAAATGAAATTACTATTCCCGGCCAACTGCTTATTAAAATAAAAATTTATTCGTTCCAGCTGTTTTCTTGAGCCAAGAGAGATGTGAGTATCTATTGAATCAAGACGAATTATCCTAATAACTGGCTTAAAAAGAAAAGCAGCGATGTTTATTGGAAATACTCGCAGCTCCTAGGATGTGAAAATCAGAATGGATAGAAAAATGAATAAAAAATAACGTTTAACAAAAATAAAAACATTTTATTTAAATTTTTTTGAAAACTAATATCTCATAATTAATGAAATTATTAAAATACAAAATATATTTTAATTTTAAGAATTTTTTCTTATAAAATTATATTTTCAATTTGAATGAATAAAATATTTTCACGACTTCAGAGTCAATTCGGATATTCCATATACAATTAGCGTAATTTCATTAAAATTTATTGTTTCACTTGAAGTTACCGATTTGTTATTAATTATTTTCTAGTTTTTTCAATCTTTCGAAAATTTGAAATTAATTTTGATATTCGCATTTTGTAAAATATTTGAATAAAGTAAAACAAAAATAAAAATAATTTAACAATTTCATTTTAATAATAAAATTTGTCAAAAATTATATTTGAAAAATAAATATAAAAATTTTCAACCAATAAAAGTTTATAAAAATGAATTTTATTTATTTTAAGAAATTATTATTTATTTTGTGATAAATTAATGATGATGATAATAAATTTCTTTATCAAAAATGACCAACATCAATACTCCAAAATCGTAATTGATCATCAAAAATAAAATTGATAGATTATTCCAAGATAAATCAATAAATTATAATGAAATATTCTCAATCTACAACTTGTTCTATGCACAGAATCAATCAAATAATTCCAATCAATATTTGCAACAGAAATTATTATGTTTTGCATTATTCATTATAATTTCTGTACACAAATTTCACAATATTTACTAGATTCATAATTGTATTTATATCCACATTTGTAACACCATTTTGTGTATTTATTTTCACCACGACAAGAAGAATTCTGACAATAATAATAACGTGAAATATCATTTATATGGGAACATCTAACACAAATCCATATTTGATCAGTCCCATCACCTTTACACCGCAACATTGGTTTACCAATATTGATTTTATCAGCATATCGATCGAGTCCACAATGTTTGCAATATTTCTCATTTCCCACATTTCTATTCTTACAAAATCGATACCAACAAGTCCAAGTTTCATCTCGAGCATTCAAACAATCCCCACAAAGATCATCACAAATGATCTCACTATGTTTGCATTTGGAACAATATTTTATTGTTTTATTAACATTTACCTCTCCACAAGCAGCACAATAATCATTCCATATTTGATTGCGCATTGTGCAGTGCTTGCAACTCCACATCTCAATTCTTGGTGATTGGCATTGTTTGCAGGAGAGAGATTCTCGATCATTCCCACATTGACATTTGCTACATTTCCATTTATTATTATCTTCATCACGTTCTATCACCACATTATCACTTTGTATCACCACATTATCACTTGGTATCACCACATTATCACTTGGTATCACCACATTATCGCTTTGTATCATCACGTAATCATCAATCATTTTATCTTTACCATTATCACTTTCACCTTTAACATTACATTTTGATCGATAACATTTATCACAAATTGATTTATTCAAATCATAATTGATATGATCACATGCACAACAAATCCACACTTGTTCTATCTTACCAAATTTACTCATCTCAACAGTTGCTCCTCTCTGTCGATTAACTGATTTATCGAGTCCACAATATGTACAATACAACTCATTTCCACCATTTCTCTTCTTACATCCTCCATACCAACAAATCCAACTCTCAGTTCTCCCATCTTTCTCGAAATTTTTCTTATTATCTTTTTTAATACTTCCATCTTTACCATCAAATTTGAATTCATAACATTTACCACAAAGTGATCTATACAACTCATAATTGATAATATTACATGCATAACAAATCCACACTTGTTCTATCTTACCATATCTCATTATATCAACAGCTGCTCCTCTCTCTCGATTTGCTGATTTATCGAGTCCACAATATGTACAATACAACTCATTTCCACCATTTCTCTTCTTACATTCTCCAAACCAGCAAATCCAATCATTATTATCTGCTCTATTTTCACGTAATTCCTCGCATATTTTACATTTCTCAGAAGATATTTCATTAGCAAATGTACATTTTCTACAATTCCATTCTGCGCGTGCCTCCATGCAAACAGTGCAATTCACATATTCATCTTCATTAACAACTCCACAGTGCTTGCATTTCCATTTGATCCCGTCCAAATTAACTTCATCATGTTTACCAGCAAGCTGACTACCAGATTCTTTATCGTGTTTGTTATCATCACTATTTATCACTTCTTTATTTGCAACAGAATCTGTGTCGCGATTTGTATTAGTTTTGTGTTTGTTATCATCTCTATTTATCCCTTCTTTATTTGCAACAGAATCTGTGTTGCGATTTGTATTAGTTTTGTGTTTGTTATCATCTCTATTTATCCCTTCTTTATTTGCAACAGAATCTGTGTTTCGATTTGTATTAGTTTTGTGTTTGTTATCATCTCTATTTATCACTTCTTTATTTGTAACAGAATCTGTGTCGCGATTTTTAGTAATTTTTATCTCCTCAATTTTGCTTTTCTCGTATTTATCAATCTCTTTCTCATAAATTGTTAGTAAAGATTCCTTGCAATTTGAACATTCCAAATCAGTTGGCAATATATCTGTTTCACAAATTTGACATTTTAAATTTCCTGAGCGTTCCTTATCAACAGTCTTAAAATTAGTATCAAAGTCAATTCAAAATAAAATTAATCAATTACGGTTTTATAGATTTTTATAATTTCCAAATTTCTAGCAATAAGAAAATAGAAAACATATTGATACAATTTATCAATAACTTCCGATTTATCACGTTTATCAACACAGAATGATTCACCAATAGGTGGGTCCTCATTATGTGAATTTGGTAAACTCGACTGAAATAGAAAATTATTCTTGTTATAAACAATTTAATTCACAAAATTATTAACTTCTTGTTCCCCTACGTGATCATGATCGTCACTAGGTGTCTCACTGTGTAAATTATCCGAATCCAACTTATATAATAAATAATTTAGTAATACAGCACTTAATTTACTTCATTAATAGCTTTTGATTTCTTACAACATGAATTATTAGAAGATTCTTTTTCACACGAATTCTCTAAATCTGACTGAATAGAAAATAATTGTATTTTACAAACCTAATTTAACAAATACAAAATAATCGATATTTTAACCAATAAAATAGAATTCTGCAGGTGATCTTCAATTGTGGTAATATTACAAAATTTACATCTTATATCTATTCTGAATCAATATTTGAACATTTTGTTCATTTAATTAATTCTTTTCTTTTAATATATAAAAGTTGACAAAAAAATTCTCAATCAACACTTCGCCGTGATATCATATTTTATCAATAACTAAAGCATGCAAAGAAGGCAATATAAAAGCAAACGCTAAGAGCATGATTTAATGTATTTGTTAATTTACTATTTATTTATTTATTTTCATACCGCATTATCAATTTTTTAATCGAAATATTTTTAATTTTTGTTATTTTTAGTTGATAATTTCTCACGACTCTTTTAATCCTGTGTAAAACCAAAGCAAATTGATGAAAAGTAATCAGTTAAATGGAGAGAAGGAAATCAGGAACCTAAAGTCTAAAAGGCAGGTTTATTATTGATTTAATTAAATCAAAACTTTGATGTGAAAGTAAAGGGTATGTGTGTGACACCAAGTCATTGATGTAATTTTGAAACAATGAATAAAAGATTCTGTTTATATAGGTTTTTAATGATGTGTGTGTATAATTAAATGTTGTTGATACAGTAAAACAATTCATTCCAGAACATTCTTATTGAAATTAAAATAATTAATTTATTTAAAATTAAATTAATTTGGTTTATAATTAATATTTATTTTTCTTTTATATCTTTTTATCTATAAAACTTGACGATTTCTAACTACGTTTTTCCTACTCATCGTAAATTCTCTATCTAATTGATACCTTGATGTTCGAATTTGAGTTAACCTTTAAGTGAAAGTAAAACTAAATGAATAAATAAAAACGGACGAGTAATTGGCTAAAAGAAAATTGTAGTAAATGGGCGAATAAAAGTCAAAATATCATTATTATACAAAGCAAGATATTAAAATCAAATTGATCAAATGAAGTTGAATATCCACAAGAAAGTTAAAGTGAAAAGAATGCACTAAACCTGAAATTAGTCGTAAAAAAATTAAAGATATGAAATGAAGTAGTGAATCAAAGTAGAAGATCAAACCGAAAAGATAAAATTGAATTATTGAAATGAAATGGAGATTGTAATACTAGATAAAAAGCCAAACTGTGACATAATTATAGCCGAAATCAGATTATAATGATAAAACGAACTGGATATTAATGATACATTTAGAAGAAGATGAATACAGTGATGTCTTTCTTAGCCTTCTTCTTTCTTATCTTTCTACATGAATTTTGATATTTCATAGTAATTTTAAATTCAAATTAGATGTTTTTTTATATTTTGGAATACTTTTTGAAAAAATTTTATATTAGTAATATCAAATTATTGCATAATTTAATAATCATTTGGATTAAATGTATTCTTTTACAAATTTTATAATAGTTAACAATCTTGTATTTATTATGATTCGGGTTACATATAGTTACAATATACTTGTCCTCTATCATATTTCAATAACAACTAAGATTAGAATATTTATTAAATATAAATTATAACGTTAATTCATATTATTCAAACAGCATTATTACGAATTTCCATAACTCTCCCTTCCTCCAAAACGTTGTCCATCTTTTTAGCCATTCTATTCTTTTGGTTTTCAAACCATTTGGAAAACTTGATTTCTACTTGATGTGCTGCTACATATCTCACTATCCGGTATGGCCTTTCATACACCAAACCGTTTTTCTTTTGTTTGTGTAGTTCTACTCGGAATAATACCCATTCTCTCTCTTTAAAGCATCTTTGTCCTCACTTATCTTTCTCGTAATTTTTCATTTTCTGCGCCACCCTCTCCAAATTTTATCGCACTATATCTTCTTTAACTGTCCTTCCTTTTGAGAGCGTTTCCTCTTTGGTATGAGGATTTATCTTTTTACCAAATACGATTTCGAAAGGAGAGAATTTTGTAGACTCTTCTATTGTAACATTAATACTAAATTCTACTCACGGTAATAATGTCTACTAATCTTTCTCATTACATTTCCATTTTATTGATATTGTAATCATATCCTTCACTGTTCGGATCATCCGTTCTACCAAACCATTCGACTGGTGTTGATACGGGGAACTAAACTCCTTTACAATTCCAAATTTTCCTAGTTTCTTTGCCATCACTTGACTTTCAAACACTTCACCTCTGTCAGTCAGAATGGATTTTGGCTTACCAAAACGGCATATTCATTTGTTCAAAATTATCATAAAAATCGTCTCTTCATTCATTTTTGAAACTGCAGATAAGCTGACTAGTTTGCTAAAACGATCAATTATTACCACCATATATTTCTTATCAGACTTGCTCTGTTCCATATGAGCTATGTCCTCTACGATTTGTTCTAAAAAAAATATTTCTTCTCCACGGTATAAGTGTTTCTTTTGTACGACTTTGTACTACTTTCCTTTTGGCACACATCTTGCATTCATTAATACTTGTATTAATTGTCTTGCGCACCCCTGGCCAGAAATAACCATCTTGTACGTATGAAAATAACATTTTTCTTCCCAGATGACATAAATCTTCATGAATTTCCTTTATCACTTTATCCACTATGCTTGTTGGAACTACCAACAAAAAATTTATTTTCTCTTTCCACTACTAACAAATCATTCACTATTTTCAATTTGTGCTTCAGTTTATTCCAGTAACTTCCTTGTTCACTATTTTTAGTCTCTAAACCTTCTAGCAACATTGCTACACAGCGTTGTATTTCTGAATCTTCTGTCTTAGCCTGTCGAATCATTGTAATAATATCTGTCTCATGATGAGTTAAATTGTTGTTTCACTCTGCTTTTTCTCTTTTTGCGTCTGTGTGTTTTATGCTACATTGTGAACATACACTATCCATTGGCCTCGACAACCCCTCCGCACTGTTGTGTTCTTCTGAATTGACCTTCCTTTGTACTAAACTAATGACATCCCTTGACTGTTCTGATAACTCTACTTGATAATAAGCTTGGCACCGGATCAATCGATGAAAAGAATTTCCAGCCAGATAAACAATCTAATAACAACTGAATTTCTGGCATTGGAAAAGAGACTTTTCACTCCAAAATTCTGGGTGGATCTGTCTATGATGACTTTAATTTTCTTGTTCCATTGTAGACTAAATTCTACTATACCCAACGGTTTTTCTCCGTCCTTATTAAATGCTCCATTTAATCCGATATTGTACATCGACAACAACGGTTTCTAAAATCAGCTCTGAAAACGATTTTTTTATCATGTGTCTGTAAGCCATCTTTTGACTTCCTCCGTTGTGATCTCAATCTTTTTAAAATCTATCCAAAGAATTCCTGCTTCATCTGACAATAGCAAATGAAAGATATCCAACAAATTAAAATCGTTAACGATAGTTTACTCCTCGATATACTTAAATCATTTGAAGCTTCTTCTGCAACTGTTCCGTTATATTTTCTGACATTAAAATTTATTAATTCTTGCGCTTTTTTTGGTAACGCATTTAAAATTGCTTTCTGTTGATGCTTTTACCTTGTAACAGCATTCACAGTTTTGGCGTGGTTGCCAGTTACAATAATCTTATCCTCTATCATATTTCAATAATAACTAAGATTAGAATATTTATTAAATATAAATTATAATGTTAATTCATATTATTCAAACAACGTTATTTCGAATTTACAAAACTCATTTAATAATAAATTTTATAATTAAAGTAATCTTAATTTCATGAATTTACTAAACAATATTTCCTGAAGAAGACTATACCGAAATATTGAAAATAGAAGAACAGCAACTTTGATATTTGTTTGTTAAAAAAATTTTTTAAATAAAATTTGGTTAAAACGAATTTATTTATTGGTTAAAAAAATAATTTTTAAGTTTTAAAAAAATTTTAAAAATAGATTAACCGAGAAATGTTCATTAAATCTTATAACACAATTGAAAATCAATGAAAATTGATTTTACTCAGATTTATTTAAAATCTGTCTTTATGTCCAAATTTGTAATAAGAATTTATTGAACAATTGTTCCTGAAGAATTGCTATGCTGAAATATTGCAAATATAAAAACGATAACTTAGATCTTTGCTTGTTTAAAATTTTTTTTGTTGTTATAAACGAATTTATTAATCTTAATTATATCATGATTTTTTAAATTTATTATAAAGTTGAATATGAGATTGTGCTCTTTAACCCTTTGTCGTCTGATGATACAAGAAAGTATCATCATATAAAATTACGTTTTAAACTATAGCAGAATTATATTTATCTACATTCGTCTGTAAGAACCTCTAAGTGATAAGCGAGGATCGCATATAAAACATTATTTTATTAAAAAAAATTGAAAACATTCACAGCCTTAAATAAACACTAAAATTAAAATAGTTTTTTTAAAAAGTCGGGAATTTTCAATTTTTACTGATGTCAGGCAACAAAGGGTTAATCAATAAATAGAATATT
>MQRL01597807.1:7480-17567 GCA_001938525.1 Dugesia japonica
TTATATTTTATTATTAATCCATCATTATCTTCTTGTCCATATAATTTTCAATTTTGTGTCATTAAATTTCGGGTTTTCTACGCCCAATTTTCTTTTTTCCAATCTTTTTATAATAGTTCATAATAATAATAATAATAATAATAATAATAATTTTCTTGACAACATTTTCTGGTCCAGTCCACCTTCATCATTAATTTTCTCATTCTTCGTTATTATTTTCAGGATGTCTCAATTTGATCCATTCCAGTGTGTTCTAACCCAACACTATTACGTAAAATTTTACCGATGAAAATAATCTTATGGCATAATTTATGTGCAAAAAATTTTTCAACTAAATACACAGGGGAAAAGTAACACCAAACTAAGTAATATTACCTGATTATGCAATTTATGATGCAATTTTTAAATTCCTATCTAAAGGCATCAGGATTAAGTTTCATTACATCACTAATCTGGAGGGGTAGGGGTTACAAAATGTGTGTGGTGTTTCCCCCTACTATTTACGTACTTCCTTTACTCCAATTAAAGGTATCATTGATACTTTCCAGCTATTAGAATTCCCAGCGCCTTGCAAATTTAGTCCGCTCCTATGATAAATTTAAAAGAAAGCACGAAATTCTAGTTTATTTGCAAAAGAAATACAGGCTGCTTAAAATTAATTTTATTAGGACTGCTTAGCCCAGAGATGAAGAAAACACTATTAATTAAATAGCTTTTTTTGAATAAAAATTAATTTTATGTCAAATGTTTTTATTCCAAAAGTTTAAGAATAATTTCAATCTTTTCATAAATAACTTAACACGCAATTTAATTAAATATTTATTTACTACAACAATTTTCGACAGTGTATCTGTCATCTTCAGGCAAACTGTTTAAACTTATAAATTGAGTATATATACTTAAGTTCAGCATTATCTAATCGATTATGTATGTCAAAAATTTTTAATTTTTAACTTTCTATCGTATTTATGCAAAATTCAAAAAAATTTAAATAGAAATTATTTTCTTACGTTTATATGTGAACTTGTTGCAACTCAAACTTTTTAAAAAGATTTCCAACAACACACAAAAATTTTAACATGCTTTTCAAAACCTAATCACAATAAGTATATTTTAATTCAAATTTAATTTCAAATTTTTTTAAAATATTTTGTAGATTTTGTATGTATAAAATTAAAAATAATTTGGTAAATCTTTCAAACGTTCTATAAAAATAACAGAAAACATGCATTAATTTCAGTGCATTCTTTCTAAATTCTCAAAATTATCAAAATCTTCAGACTCTTAAAGAAAATGTAAAATATTATTACTAGTATTGACAGTAAACTCGTGTATCATTTCTTACTTCTGTGTGTATGTATGTGAATTTGTCTGTAACATTTTGCTTATAAAGATTTAAGCTTTTTAATAATATAGATTATTACAGAGTGCACACAAGTCATAGAAGATTGAATTAAAAGTGAAACTGTAAATTATTTTGAAATTAAAATATGCATCCTTGAGGTAAAAGAAACTATATCTTGGGAAAATTGTAAACCAATATCATTTTAAAGTTAAATAAGCGTTAGTATTTGTTAAGAAAAATTACATAATTCACAGCGTAATTAATAATTTCATTGAAAGTTTATTGAATATCAAAGTTCATTTCTCAAGTGATCTATCAAGAACACCAATTTAGTTAACAACCATCTAAATTAAGAGCAATTGAGAATTTTATTTAGGATAATTTAAGTAAACAATAAGTTCGTTAAAATGTTCTTTTATTATCTCAAATAATTTTTCCAATGGATCTCCAAATGACCCTAAAATTAAACATATTCCAAAGATACATATTAAAAGTTTGACCCTAAAATTAATTTACACTAAAAAATACATAATAATAATATAATTAAACATGTTTAAAACATGACCCTAAAAAAACACATGTTCAAATTCTATCTCTGGGGTCATTTTTTAAATATGATTCCCTTCAATCTAACATACTTTTTAGCGACTTTAAAATTTTCAAATATTCTAAATTATTTTTTAAACAGCCTTTCACACTCATTATTTCTGCATATAATTTAGTTAATGTTTCAAAAGGGTTTGACAGGTGATCCTTAAAATTTAGCGTATTTTTTCAAACCACTATGGAAGGTTTAGGCTGCTAAATTTTATTTACACACCGTCATTTTTGACATTTGATACTTAATAATTTATAAATACCCGAAATAATAGTAAAAAATAAATTATATTTTTAAAACTGATTTTTACAATTTATCTCAATAAAAAGTGATTTGTAGTAAAGTAAAATTATCAAAATTAAAAGAAATGAAATTTATATTTTTATTTTTTCAGGCAAATAACCAAATTCCCTATCAAATGAAAATCTTAGCATTTAAGAAATAGGTAATTTTAGAATTGGAAAATGTGCCTGGGTAAAAAAAATATCGTTGAAAGTTTGAGCAACTCGATGAAAATGAGTTCAAGGTTAATGAGGCAAAGGTAAAAAATGTTCATTTGTAATAGCAAAAGTAAAAAAGAATAAAATAAAGATTATCAAATAAATTTCTTCAGTAAATAAAATATTATTTCTAGAAAATGGCCGTCCATAAACGACGTCACGCACCTAGTGGATGGAAGGAAGAAATGTATTTCTGACGAGTTATGATAATAGAGAAGGAGGCTAAAGAAGTGTAAGATCACATCTAATTTTTGTTCTAACCGAATAGCGATATTATTAAATATTATTTGAATATTACCACGATGATAAAATCAAATATATTAAATAGTGTTCTTTTTGATAATTAAAATTCTATTGCAGTTGCCACGTTTAAATATTATTTTGTCGTGTTCTAGGCCTTATTATCACTGCCGATGAGTCAGAGATGAAATATAATAAAGATGTTTTGAAGGAATGTTTGTAACGTCATACTGGTTGAAAGGTCAGATGTGATGAAATGTAACGGGAGGGAGGGAAGGAATCAAGAATCTTCTAAAATTGCATGACATCATTTATGGACGGAGCTAAAATCATATAATGATGTACAGATTGTTTTATAATATATAACAGATTTATGGAGAAATAAAAATTTAATTTTTTTTAAAGTAAAAATAAGGCAAATTTCATTATTTAAATCAAGTCTCTCTATTCATATTCAGAAGACCATGAAAAAACTATTTTCATTTTCATAATTAACAAATAATAAAATACCCAATAATCTATGAATACCGGACATTTTAATTTTTTGAAATATGAAAAAATTCATTCAAGCTCAAATAATAATATTATTTAACTCATTATTCTCAAAGTCTTCCAAAAAATATTTTAAAAATTAAAATAAAATTGTTTCTGGGATATTGATCTAAAAAATTTATATTTTTCTGTACTTAAAAAATATACAATGGCAATTATTGAGAGAATAATTGTCAAATGTCACCATTAATTGTTTTTTAGAATTCATTTAAAATGAAAGCTTCGATCAAATTTTTTTTTAATTTTTTTGAGATTAATTCGATATTTCGACTTTGTCTTCTTCAGGAATTGACTTCTTTTAATTTATTCAAGATTTAAGTTTATATTAGTAATAATTTTTTAATTAATTAATTTTTATTTATCAATTTATTTTATTTAGTTCTTCTTAGAAGGTTATAAGTTTGTTTTTTTTAATATGTCAAATCTATTCCAGGCTTCTTCTAGGAAATTTTTTCTAAAAGTTCACAAAAAAATTCTAGATCTAAGAGAGATGGAAAAATTGTCAGAAATTCCTATTTTGAAGTCGGCAGAACCAGCACCTATTCATTGACTTTCTAATGAATTTTGTGTAAAATGCATGCTTAAAATTTATCCAGTTGCAATTGCTACGTTGAAATATATTCATGCTAATAGCAGAGACTACGCTTCAACCGCTGGTGATATTCTGCTTGAGTTCAGAAGATCCTCAACCATATTTTGTTTATTTGTTATTAATGATGCACTAAAATGATTAGGATAACTTAGCAAGCTGTTACAGTCCTCGTAAAGTAATCTATCACAAGCTATTATCTATGTGGTTATTGCATTGATAACAAATAATGTGATGCTGCTAGATAGACAAACGCATTAGAAGTACCATGCTGCGAAAAGGGTTGCATATTGACGGTGAACCTAATTGCTCGAAAGATATATTGAAATCCTTACAACAGTTTCTCAAATGCATTGTTAAATAGTTTAACATTCGCTTTAGTGATGGCGTTGTAAGCTTGATAAAGGCTTAACGTTTTTCATTTCTCATTTTATAGACAGTTTTGATATGGATTATATTGTTAAGCAAATTTTGCCTTTTATTAATCAATCAGGGTTACTAGATGAAGCAAAACTTTTTCGTAGATTTATTTCTCTTGATTACTCCAATTCTGGTTAGTAGGCAATTATGGACATAATTTACAGTTCCAATTGCGTTGTGTTCCACAATTTTGTTAATTAGTGTTATAAACTATTATTTCTATTTTGTTATTATTACACAGTAGAGTAAATTATATCCTATATTTTGTTTTGATACTTCTGCTCAAGATGATAAATTAGTAATTAATAATGTAAACATTACTTGTCAGTTAACCAAGGATCCAGAATTAACAATATTATTGTATTGGGTTATATTAAAGGAGACTCATGTTAAATTAAAATTATCAAATTCAAAGGTAATATATGCAGAGAATGTAAGAGGAGTAGATACTGGTTAAATAATTAATTATCAATGATTAAACGTTGTTAAATAATTACTAATAATTAACCATTAAAATATTCTAATAAAAAGATCCTAACTACGTTCGGATTTTGTAAACTGTCTTCAATTAAATATGAATGTCCAAATTGTAAAAGAATATTAGGTAAAAAGAAGAGAGCACGACATAATAAATTGTGTAATGGTGTGAGCGAAGCGAACAACCTCCTAATTAATAATCAATTAATAACTAATGTTCCAATTAATAATAATCAACTTTTAACTAATCTAATTAATAATCAACCATTAACTAATTTAGAAAATAATAATCACTTATTACCAAATCCAATTGAAGATAAAACTAACCTTTTTTGCTACGCTTGCTCGGGTTAATACTGGTGGTGACTTACAAAAGTAGAATGAAACTTTTGTGCAAAAGAATATTGATGATTATAATAATACAATCCATAGTTCAATTAAAGTTAGTTTTCAAAAAGCTAGTAATGATCCAACCAAGATTAAAGAAATAATTACTAATCATAACCAAGTGAATGAAAATTTAAATTTTAAACAAAAACTTAAAATTGGAGATCGAGTAAGAATTTTTAAATACAAGTATAAATTTGAAAAAGGTTTCACTGCTAAATTGACAAATGAAATATTTATTTTGATGAAGGATTATCATACAAAACATTTTACATATGAAATAAATGATTTAGAAAAGGAAATGTTTTTGGGGAGATTTTATGATAAAGAATTACAGAAAACTAGTTTGTAGACCCGAGCGGTGTCGTAGACATTCCACAAAGGGCGAGGGTCTCTAATTGATATTAAATAATAAATAATTTTTTTAACTATGTTTTATTAATAAATGTCTACTGATAATTTAAGAGAAGTTTCTTGAGAGGGGTCATCAACCTCAACACAAATTTGGAGAAAAAATTCTAGTACATTTAAACACAAAGTATTTGCTCCTCAATTTTTGATTATTTATTATTGTTTCTTCAGGTTGTGGAAAAAATGTTCTATTGTTGAAAATGTTGTTAAAGGTAACTAATGAGCCTGACGGGCTCGTTTCAACTTCATATTAACAAGTTGATTGTTGAAAAGCATTTGAGTCAAAATCAATGAAAGATTTTGCAGCTGAACATGGAATTATCCTAATTATGCATTGTTTTCTTTATTTGCAAAATACAGCATTTTAACCAAAAATAAAGATTTCAAAACATTATGACGTCACACACTCCCAACAAAAAATTTCAAATAAATCTTAAAAAATCTGATTATTAATTCTCTTTCCACCTATATCACTCTCCTCCGCCCGAAAATATTTTTAACATACTTATACTACTTACAAATATCAACCAATCAAATTAAAGCCCTTAAAATATAAATCAAAGCACATTTGACATACAAAATCTTTTCCATCACATTACCTTTCCAACAAACCATCAACCACTAAAATCCATCAACCCACTACAAATATACAGCTTCCTAAAAAACACCCCCACGATAACTCATACGACTGTGCCAGTAAGCCACCGCACCTCTAAGAAAATCCATCCATCCAATCTCATAAGTCTCTTAGACAATGTATAGAACGAATTTTTGTCCAACAACAACAAATCTTAAAAACCCCCGAAAAATTATTTCCAAGATATCCAGCTCTCACTCGAGTCAAAATTCACTCTTTGACACACACACTCACATACACACATAAAGTCAACTTGACCTACTTTTCTAAAACTACCTTAGCAACCCAAACACACATAAATTTTAAAAATTAAAAATACACACACACACAGATGATCAAAAAAACTGATCCGGTAAAAACTTTTTATTCCCGAAAATCTTAGAAAAAAAATCATAGCACAATCGTAATATGTTTATTAACCCCCCGGGGGGGAGGGGCTCCCTTTCAAATTGACGTAGTTCGCCAAAATTGTGCTTATGAGCTACTATCCCCCCTACTTAATGGGAAATGTTGGGTAATTTCCGAAAAGAAACCCATGGTAATAAAAGTATTTTAAAAGTAAAAAATTAACTTTGAATCAATTTGATAAAAATAATTATATTGTCTATGAAAAATTACTAGATTGGAATTTAGATCATGGAATGATTTAATAAAAAATTCATTCTAAATATATATTAGTAATGTCAACATGTCTTGAAAAATTTATAGATTGAAATATTGAAAATAGAAATGAAGCAAAAAAGAATTTAGAGGATATTGTAAGTGATTTTTTCAAATTAGTAATTCTTGTTACGAAAAAACTATTGAAGGTCCTTCTAAAAGAAAAAATGTTCAAAAAAAGAAGTTATAAATGAAAGTAAGGAAAATCTGAAACAAATTAAAACACAACATGACTTAACAGATGAAGTTCGTTCACTATAACAGAAGGTGACAGAAATGGAACAAATGATAGCCAGGCTATCCAGAGATATAAAGAATTGAATAAATAGATCTGCAGTGAATAACACAAGGACTTATAATGACAGTCGATATAGAAATATCCAAATTAAAGATAGAAAATGCTTTAACTCAGAAAATTTTGGGCATTTTGTAAGCAATTGTAAAAAACCAATTATGTGTAAAAACTGCAAAAAGGTTGGCTATTTAGATCAATTTTTCAGAATAAGAAATATGAAAATAGTCAGATATAATAATAATAATGATAGTTAAAATATGGAATTTGATGAAATCAGATCGATATCAACGAGATCAGAAATGTCCAGCACGGAGACTAATCATGTATTGAATGAAATAATTAAGAAAAATACGAAACCAAAAGAGGTAATAAAAAATAATTGTCATACTAAAGAATTTATGAATTCAGCTCAATACATCAATGAGCAAGGAGCCATACCAAAGTTTAAAAATAAAACAAAAACACTGATTTCTGAGAATCACTCATAATTTGCTCAAAATAAGCCTTTGGTCCAAGCGAGAATAAACCAAAAAATGGGTAGCGACACTAATAGATAGTGGGGCAGAATCAAATGTAATGGATTATAATTTATTATGTGAATTGAGAAAAAGTAACATACGAATCAAAATTTTCAAAAAAACAGAAAGAATGTACTGTGCAAACAGATCGCCCTATGAAAATCGTGTGGGTTGCGAAAGTTGAACTAGTAATGGGAAAAAAAGAATTGGCACTAGAATTTAAAGTAGTGGAAAACGTTTTCCTATAAATTATCATTGGAATTAAATCGATGAAAACACACAGAATTCAAATTGTGCTACAGGATGACTGTAAATATATCAGGAATCAAGCTATACCATTTGTCTCAAAGGTTTGTGATGAAGGAGCGGAAAACTAACAATCTGGGAAGGAAAAAGTGAGTTCATCAGAAATGTTTATTCAGACAAATTTGAGGTATCTCATGTAAACGGATTGATTGATCGAATCGAAAAAGAAGATGACATTCCTTTACAACATAAAAGAAGGTTAAGAGAGTAATATTAAAATATGGTAATATATTTAGCAAATGTCACACGGATATTGGTCATTGTAAAAAACTAAAGCATTACATTTCCACTAAAGAAGAAGCGCCGATTGCCGTTCCATTCAGACGAATACTGATAGGACTTGAGGATAAAATTGATAATTTAGTTGCAGATTTTTTGAAAAAAGAGATAATCAGGAAAAGTAAAAGCCCACGGAATGCATCTTTAGTATGTATCATTAAAACCAATGGTGACATAAGATTTATGTGTCAATTATCGGCAGTTAAAACTAGTCACAATCAGACCAATATATTCAATTCTAGAAACTTCTCAGCTTTTGATGCACTGGGCGGACCAAAGATATTTAGCGTTTTAGTCTTATCTAAAGGATATCATAATGTCAAAGTAAATGAGACGGATAAACAAAAAACAGCATTCTCTACTAGGAGAGGGCAGTATAAATTTAATAGAATGCCATTTTGCCTAAGCTGAGCCCCAGCAATATTTCAATGACTTCTATATCTGATATTGCAAAATGAAAATTGGGAACAACCACTTACATGGTCAGAACCAAGGTGTTACTCAGATGTGCATTCCTTTATAGTTTTCTGGAACTATTATAGGAAATTTTTAACAGATTTCGCGTATATCGTTCAACCTTTGGAAACTAAACTGAAACAAGACTAGCAAAAAATAAATGGGAAATACAACAAAAACCAATAATTAGGGAGGCTGAAGGAAAAGAAGCATTTAAAAAGATACAGGAACGTCTAACAACATTTTCAGTTCTAGCTTATTCTCTGAAATAAGATATGTTCATATTAGACACAGCCTAATATTGGAGGAATCTTAAGCCAAATTCAAAATGGAGATGAAAAAGTTATCACATGTACTTCGAAAAATTCAGAATTGAAATATTGTGTTACTCGTAAGGAATTATTAGCTGTCTACGTTTTTGTGAAACAATTTATGCAATATTTATTGGGTTAAAAGTTTTAAAATAAGAACTGATCATAAAGCATTATTGTGGCTAAAAAGCTTGAAAAATCCAAATACATCACAGTATTTTACTTGGATTTAGAGGAATATGATTTTGATATTGAACACCAACCTGGCAGATTACACATAAATGCAGACTATATGAACCGACCGGAATGTGAACAATGTGAACTCAGACATAATGAACCAAAGAAAAACGAAGAAATGCGAAACTGATCGAAAAATAAAATGATGAGTAGCCAATTATTCGAGTTCTAAAAAGTGATTATACGTCTCAAAGAAAAAAGGAAATAATGGAATATTATCATAACAACATGGGCCATCCAGGATTTATAAAGACAAAGGAATTAATTCACAATTATTATGACTGGAAGAATATGAGTAAAGGCATAAAATCCTTTATTAATAAGTGCATTCCATGCATAAATCGAAAGAATTGAATAGTTTCAGACTACATTTCTGAGAAACATTTTGTAGCTAATGATGCATTTGAAAAATATGCATAGATATCACCGAATCATTACCAGAATGTAAAGGCTATAGATAAATTTTAAGTGTGATAGATGTTTTCTCAAGATAGACCATGTTAATTCCTCTTAAAGGCATCAAATCGAGACAAGCAATAAATAATATTTTTAAAAGATGGATTGCTATCTTTGAAATGCCAAAAACTATTCCCTCCGATAATGGAAGTCAGTTCAAAAACAATTTCATGGAAGAATTTTGTAAAGTTCTTAAAATAAATCAAACTTTTGCAAGCCCTTACTATCATCAAGGTAAGGTAGAAAGAATTTTTAGAAATGCAAAAGATAGAATTTATGCAACTAGCTTAAAAATGCTCAAAAATTGGATAGATGCCATTCCATTTGTCGAAATGGCTATGAGAATAACAAAAAATGAAACAACTAATTATTCTCCTTTTGAAATAGCTTTTGGCAAACAATTTCAAGCTTAT
>MQRL01597813.1:2929-18570 GCA_001938525.1 Dugesia japonica
GAAATCTTCTTATTTCTTATTATTGTATTATTATTTTGTATTTGTAATTATTATTATTATTGTATTTAAACTATACATGTGTTATATGTATAATTTATTATGTGTTTCTGATTATGTATGCATTATATGTTTAATTTATTATTTACCTATAATTATGTTTGTATTTATAATTTATAATTATTATTTGCTATTTATAATAAATTTTTTAAGATTTAAAATATTAATGCTTACAATAAATTAAATTGAAATATTAAAACAAGGAAAAATTCTGGATATAAATTGAAATAATTTTAAAATTAATTTCAAATAAAAACGCGCAAAATTGGAATTGTGAAAAAATCCAAATATTTCGAAACATCTAAAAATTTTGAAAAAATTCGAACAAGGCACACAAAAGTACAAGCAAAAGTTATGAAATCACACAAATTTTGCTCATCGCCTATTTACATTGCGAATTTTTCAAATCACTTAAATAATCACACACCAATGTGTGTCGTCGCCAATTTACATTGGAAAATAGCAGATCACTTTTTACAAACAAGATTGGAAGGGGGTGATCTCGTGCCCTCATATCCTGCTACTTTGATTCTATTTAAAAATCAATATATCAAACAGTTGTCGAGTTTTTAGTAAGGCAGGGTTGTCTTAATAATAGACAGTTTCTTATTGAATCATTTCAAGATGCAACAATAAATCCGCATGATTATATTTTTCTCGACTTTACAAAATAATGTGCAGACAAACTAAAGATCAGAACCGATATTTTCAATCCTGATGGCGTTATCGTGTATAAGCAAACTAAGCATCTATTATATTTTAAAAATGTTTAAATTTAAAAAAATTATAGTTGATCAGATAATAATTATTCCTAAAATGAACAAACGCAAACGAACAAAAAGGCGTATTGTAAAAAACAAAAATGATAAAAGAGGAAACAAAGTAAACAGTTGAACATGTTTAAGAAGCTATCGAAACTGTATGGTAAGAAATGTTTAACGTTAACAGAAAATGGAAGTCATTATAAATTAATACGGGTAAGTAATATCAAAATATAAAATGAAAATACAATGGAGTGTTCCATTTTTAACGTCATTAATTAAATCTTCAAAATCAGCGAGAATTCAAATTTTGAAATTATTTAAAACATTTTTTATGGATAATTTAATTGAAAATATTATAAATATTGTTCTCGGAAATGTAAATGTGAGCAAAGCTAAGAAAGAAGTATTGTAAAACATAAAGAACGCTATTAACACTTAAAAATAAAAAACATAAGAAATTGAGGCGAGTAATTCGCAATAATCAAAGAAGTGGCTTTATAGTAGTATTTCTACCAATTGCATTAGCAGCACTAGGATTAACCAATTTCAAATGAACAATGGTAGTAGTGGGATAGTGGCGAACAGTCACAATTTAAAATGGTCACACTTTGAAGTGGACCCCCAATCCCCTCCCTCTGGGGGGGCTCGACAACTGCTTACGATTGTGACAGAATTTTTGTGACCATATTTATGGGGTGGAATAGATGGTTTTTCCTAGAACTATGATAGCGCACTGTCACAGTCGTATGAGTTATCATGGCGTGTTTTTTGGGAGGGTTTATTTTTGTATGTAGTTAATGAACTTTGTTGGTTGATGTATTGTTGGAAAGGTAATGTGATAGGAAATATTTTAAATGTTGATTGTGCTTTGTTTTTTTGATTTTAAGAGCTTGAATTTGATTGGTTAGTTTTTGTAAGTAGTATAAGTATGTTGAAAATTTTTTTCTGGATAAGGCGAGTGGTATGTGTAGAAAGAGAATTAATTATCAGATTTTGAAAGATTTATTTCTAATTTTTCTGCTGAGAGGTTATGGCGCCATAATTTGTGGAAATCTTTATTTTGGTTAAAAATGCTGTGTTTTGCTTAAAATGATGAACTATCAAATGGTATTTTTGATTATTTGATGTATTTTTGAGTATTTCTTGAGTATTTTTGATATTTTTGAGTGTAAAGGGTTGTTTCTTAATGGAGGAAGATGGGAGTCATGATATGTTTTGAATTTTTGCGGGAAATTTAAAATATTTTTTTTTGGCGGGAAATTAAAAAAATTAGTTTTGGCAGGAAATTTAAAATTTTATATTTCAATGGGAGGAAATTTTTTTTAACTTAATTAAATTAATTGGAATTAAATTTAATTTAATTAAATTAAATTAAATTAATTTTTTTTGAGAAGACTTTATATTTTTGTTTGAGTTGGGACAGTCTTGATATTTTACATGGTATGAGTGAGTCTCTTTATTTAGCATGGGATGAGGGAAGTCTCTATGTTTAGTATGGGAAGAAGGGAGTCTCTATTTTTAGCATGGGGAGACTTTATATTTAACATGATGCAGACTTAATATTTGGCAAGGAATGGAGCAGTCTAAAATTCATAGTCATGTAGTTTTGATTGTATGTGTGTTGCATGTGAGTTGCATGCCTATTGCATTTATTAGAAAATCAATAAAAATTAATAAAAATTCAAAATAATGGCTATGTCAAGTTTTAAAAATCCAAATGGCGACTATGTTGAGTTTAAAAAATTTCTTTTTGGTGGGAAATTTATAACAAATTTTCATACGTGTAAATTTTAAGTCTATGTGTGTTGCATCTGAGTTGCATTCTTATTGCATTTATTTAAAATTTTTTTAAAAATATTTAAAATCAATAAAACTTCAAAATGGTGGTTATGTTGAGTTTTAAAATTTTCTTTTTGGTGCGAAATTCATTTAAAATTCTAAGACGCGAGATTTTTAGTGTACGTGCGTTGCATCTGATTTGCATACCTATTGCACTAATCAATAAAAATTCCCACTCAAATGATTTTCAGTCTATGTTTTTTGCAGCTGTGTTTCATCTGAGTTAGATTTATTACAATTAATCTATCAAAAACCTTCAATGAGTGTAGTCTCTGTGATATTTATATGATAAAATATATATATCAAAAAACATGAAAGAAAAAGAAACTTTGTTATATTTACATAATAAAATATTCAAATTAAAACTTTTCTTAACAAAATGATAAAAACATAGAATTTTTTCATACAAAAAACATATAGCTAGGTATTTGTTTTATAAAAAACATTACTAGTTCGAAATTTCTATACAAAACATATTATTCATGCAATGTTTTTTTAAAAAACCTATTAGTCATGTAATTCTTCTATAAACAACATATTAGTCATGTAATTTTTCTATAAAAAACAAATAATAATTTAATGGATACTACTGAAAGTTTTAACAATTTATGTATTAAAAATACAAAAATTTCAAAGAATTCTGATAAAAAAAATGAATAAATACCAGATATAAGTTTCAAAAATAAAGTTTAAAATAATACTGAAAATTTAATTTATCTAAATTGGATAAAAAATGAATTTTTAGTGACAAAAATTATCAATAAAAATGAAAAAGTCATATATTTAGTCTATTACGAGTACAATAGCCTCGTGTATTTAAAAATCATTAATATAGAAAGGAATTCAAAATATATAGATGGTGATATGAATATAAAACTTTCAAGCATCATTAGCACCAAAAAAGAAGAAGAATCTAATGATGATTCGTATACTGAATCTCTGACGAACAAGAACGGAAGTACTGATATAGAGAACAACAGGTATCACTTATTGTCTAAGCAAAAAGACATAGATATAGATGATATTAAATTTTCTGAATCAACGGACAATAAGAACTTGTCTGATAATCTCATCTTTAGAAGCAAAATATCTGAATCAGGCATACAAACTCCTAACAGATTACTTAGAGATAGAGAAGAGTCATTACATTATTTTCCGAATAAAACGAGTGAGACCTCTTTAAAAACTAAAACTGATAAGGCAATCAACTCACGAGTCCCTCGCCACACAATGGAACTGATTCTTTTAAAATATCATCATCCAAGAGTACTGAATCTATATACCTTGATGAAGATCTTCTACTAGTTCTTCTGTTCACTTTCAAGAGCAAAAGCCTATCATCACCTAGCTTATCTGCAAAAATAAACAATAGCGTCTGTTTTTCAGGCACAAGTTTTAATGATTTATCAGATCAGATATAAACTTCACCTACACTAGAAACAGGTGGTGATAAAAAAATCAATATTTTCAACGCTACTAACAATAAGCAGTCCCTTCTCATAGAAGGCCTTGAGGATCACCTTGATCCAAAAAAGATCAGCAGACAATCATCGGCTCAAGAAGTAGTTGAAGCAAATGATCGACTTACAAATGCATTACAAAATACCTTGTTCACAGAAAAATGTAACAAAAACGCTTCAATTGGAACCAAGCCTACATACAATGAAAAACTTCGCTCCAAAAAAAACATGGAAGCCGACATCTTACGATGTGAAAACACTAAGAACTATCTATCCTAACAAACTTATTGCATGTCAACTAAGCATAAAAAAACAATTAAAATGCACACGTCCAGGACCATACAGATATCAGAAAAGGAGGGAAAACATTGTATGTCATAACAGAAAAGTTTTGATATGAAAATATTAGCGAGCTTTGGATTAAGATTTCAGGGTCACAAAAAGGACGAATTTTCAAATCTATTGACCACAAGATAAAATTAAAAAATGAATTATTATTCAGTGAGATATATGTACAAAAAATAATGGATCTAAAAGAAACTTATACTTTTCAGATCTTAAAACCACGATGTAGTATTTCACAGCTCTACTCTACCCAGAATGCAAGTTAGGAACGAGAACATTGCGAAAAGAAGGGGACTCCTGGTCTCTGGAAACACTTGGCACCAAATTTTAGAAATAAACTGCTATCATATATAAAATTGGAATATATAAAAGGATTGGTTCATACAAATGCGGATTTGTTGTCAAGAAGTAAATGCGATACATGTGTACAGTGTTTAATGTTACATAAAGATACCAAACAAGGATGTTAAATACAATATATATCCAAGAGAAGCAAGGCAATTTTGGAGAAAATAATGAAGAAAATTAGATACCTGATGATAAAGTAGGTTATTATGACGATACGCCATTTATTATGTCATGCTGAAGCAGACAAAATGTAGCAGCGTATATAAAGCATAAATATAACGCAAAGAATTTGTGAATCTAAATACAAGAGTTTGTCCAAAGCTGTATAACATGCCATAAATCTAAAATGTTAACAACAAAAACGAAGGAAGACACGAAAATGACACAGCATGCCGGAAATTTTGAATCGATATGTATAGATGTGCGTGGACCATTGCCAGAGACAAGAAGTCGAATAAAATATGTTCTTGGTATAATAGATCGATGTAGTAAGAATGAAGCTTTGACAGCAATGGCAAGACAAAATGAAGATACCATAAGGAAAGCAATAATGGAAAAGTTGATATTTAACTTTAAGTGTCCAAGAGAAATTAGAGTTGATTGTGGAAGAGCATTTGAGTCTAAGCCAATGAAATAATTTGCAGCTGAACATGGCATTACTCTCACGTTTTTGAGTCCATATTATCATAACACAAATTGACAATTTGAGAGACAGATTAGAACTATACAAGATATAATAAATGCGACACTTAAAGAAATGAAAACCTCAGATTAGGCTGATATTGCCAAAGATATAATTTATTTTTAATGCTACAAAACAGAAGACAACTAGAAAAAGCCCTGCTGAAATTGTATTTGGGAAGACAATAATCAGAGAAAAATGGTACGCCATAGATTTTCAAAGAGAGCACAAAGAACAATTGAATTGATGTCAATTAAAAGACAATTTAAGGTTCGAGATGAAGTCTTAGTGAAAGTTGAAACAAGAACTAAGATCGTTATGGAGGGCCCTATAAGATCAAAGGGAAGGTTCATGACAGAAGTTACATCCTAGAAGATACAAACCTCTACAAAGAAACGTAGAGAAGAGCAAAAATCTTCTTAAAAATGTATGTAAGTATGTTTCGAAAAGCTAGTTGAAATTTTTATGTATGGTTAGAAATCATTTTTCTATAAAAATTGAAAGCTAAGAATTAAATTAGAAATTAAAGTAAATTAAATTAAATGTTTTGTATAAAAATAATGAACAGTTTAAGGATTAGTTTAAATAGTTTTATACACAATTTATTGTAGATTTTTAGTAATTACTATTTTATTTAAAATTTTGGAAATATTTTGGTGGATTCCTATAAAAATTTGAATTATTTTTAAAAGATTTGAAAATTTAAACAAAAAAAATGTAAAATTTTGACCAATTTCGTTACAACTATTATTATGATTATTTATTATTATTATAACTATGATTATTTTTAATATTGTGGTTATTATTTTTATTAGTATTATTATTTTCATTATTAATATTAATTTTATTATTATTATTTATTATTTTTGTAACTAATATTGATTAATCCACGTCAGATTCTCAGCTGTTTGGTACAAAACATTTTGAAATTTTATCTTGTTTAAAAAATTTTAAATTTTGGTTGGATTCCATTTTAAACATTTAAACATTATTTGTAAGGAAAAACCTTTTTGCGAGAACGGATCACAAAGGGATAGCATAAAAGAGACAAACAAGCCAATTACTCCGCAATTTAAGAATTAGATAAATTTTCTCAGTAGCTAGGATATGCGTTGGTATTTAAAAAAGGTGTGAAGCATACAAATGCAGATATACTGTCGAGAATGAATTGTGATACGTTTGTACGAAAGGAAAACTCAAAGTTTCAAAGAAATGAATAATGTATTGTTACACGCATGCACGGAAAAGTCCTAAATTATTTGAAAAATGAATATGATATGGAAGATTTTTGTGAAATTGTGTCAAAAGTAATAAAAGAATGCACAGCGTGCCAGTTGAACAAAGTAACAACCGTTAGAACAAAGGAGGAAATTATATTTATTTTAGAGTATTTATATTGATATCTGTGGTCCATTCCAAGAAGCCCTAGGAAGAAAAAATATATATGTGCCATAATAGATAAATCTAGCAGATACATATGGTTAACAGCCATAGTTAAACACGACGAGGAATCAATAAAGGAAACGATTATGGATAAATGGATACTGAGATTTAGTGTTCCAAAAGAGAAACATGTATATTGTGGGAAGATCTTCGAATCAAAAGCCTGCATAGAGATAACAGATTCAATGAATATAACAATTTACTTTTCAAGTCCATATCATCATAATACAAACAAAATAGTAGACCCTCAGTTCAGAACGATCAGAGATTACATCAATGCAACATTAAAAGATAAAAAGAATAAACATTGTCAGAGTAAATAGCAAAAATTGAATATACACTAAATGAAACAAGCCATAAGACTTTGGAGAGAAATCCAGCAAAAGGGATATTTAGTAAGAAAATAAAAAGAGGAAGATAGTTCAATAATGGAGAAAGAATGGAGAATATGAAATATTTTAAGAAAATAATTAAAAATAATTATTGCGTATATTTGTTTTAATATTAAAACTATTCTAATTCAGTTTTTTCAATTTATAAATAAATAAATGAATAAACTTTGTCATAAATAAATGTTGGATGAGGAAAGCGTTTTTCTTGCTTATTTGACAACCACGTCAGGCTTCAACTTAGTAACAGATTTTTTACGCCAAAGATCTTTCAAGTAAGGCAAAAATCTTGATAGATTCTTGCGGAAGGTCGGTCGATTTTTCAAAGCGGCCAAATTTCCCAAAGATTTACAAGCGATTGTAATCGGTAAGATGATTGACCCGAATCTTAGGCAAAAATATGAAGCATCAGAGAACAAAGTAAAGGTTTATGAAGCTAGGCTACGACTACTAGTGGAAAGACCAAGAGACGTTTTTGAAGACCTGGAAGAATTCATTCGTTACAATCAGGGTGATACCGATAATGGGGTATTCTTCCACGATGTAGAAAAACTGGCAGATAAACTGCTTAACCATAATCTGTCAAAAGAGTCGTTAATATCAGCACTCTTGATAAACGTAACTAGAAAGAAGAAGGCAAAGAAAGAGATTCTGATGAAAAAGTTTCTGAACCGAAAGAAATTATTATTATTAAAGAAATAATCAGAGAAGTTTCAAAAATCGCGAAAAAGACAGAAAGAATAACTGTGTGCGTAACTGCAATAAGGCATTATACACGGTACCAAGGATGCATGAATCAACCTACAAAGGGACAAATACTAAAATAGAGTTCAGAACAGAGAAACTAGAATGTTGGAGCTGTCAAAAATTTGAACATATAAGTCGGGAGTGCCTAGACAGAAAGCCTCCTACATGCTACGCATGTGAAAATAAAGGGCATATAAGAAGACATTGCAACAAGGTAAAGTGCGGAAAATTCAACAAGAATGGTCATAAAACCATAGACTACTTCACAAAGATGGAGTACAAGAGATGGATCATGAATCCTTCTGAATATAAGAAATTTGAGGTAAAAGAGCTTCCATGTTAACATCAATGCAGTGTAAAATGATGAAACAAGTATCAAAGAATATGAGTACGACATATATCAAAACATTAAATATAGCAACAGCAGATATGATGCCAACGTATATGAATCAAGGAGAAACCCAAACGGAGAGGTTCCATCAACAGGTGAGATGGTATTAGCTTAGCAACCTAAAATCTAAATGGGGGATCCACAAAACTTTGATAGTAAAAGTAAAAAAATATAGAGGATGATGTTAAGAAACGCATTTATAAGTTTTTAAAGAAAGAGATATCAGTAATCAAGGGAGAAACATCGGTGGAACCAACAATCACAACAGTGGAAGAATGAAGAAAAGGTGTGCTTAGATATGATATAATGCAAGGTAGACAAAGTATTCCGATAATGATCCAAACATGGAGTTTGAATGCCTAGTGGATACCGGAGCAAGAATTAATGTGATGGGTATGGATGTGTTTAACAAATTTAATGATATTCCGTTATTATTAACCAAGGACAGACTATGGTGCGCTTATGACAGTTCATTAAGTACCAAAGGGATATTTTAGGTGAAATTGAGGATCGGCAATACAACTGGATGGATAAATTTCATAGTTGTAAAAAATGTAATCCCTAGCATAATTGGTTGTATTGAGTTCCATACCAGTTTTTGATTAGAACTACATTGGATAGATAAAGCAGAAAAAGCTAATCAAGATCGAATTTGCAATATCGAGCCGCATTTTGGAAGGATTATTACAGATGAAGAAAGATGTCAAAAAGCCTTGAGTTAAATAAATACATTTGAAAATGGCATAATCAAAGAGTTGATAAGAAAACATTCAAATATCTTTATGGCAGATAAATGGAACATAGGATGCGTAAAAATGGCAAAGCATAAAATAGTAGCAAAATGAGGACCTATAAATGTTAAGCCATGGAGAACACTTATGAACCTAGAAGATAAGATAAACGAAGAAGTACGTTAACATTTTAAAAATGGAATTATCCAAAAGTGCAATTCAACATGGAACCCCATGTTGATAGATACCTGGAAAAAAGGAAGACATTCGTCTCTGTCTCAATTTTCGACAGCTGAATGCTATTACGGAAAGGCATGCATTCCCAAAGCCAAATGTAAAAGAGATTCTAGATAGATTAGCTGGGTTCAATTTCTTCAGCTCATTAGATTTAGGTAATATTTACTATCAAATAGAGTTAGAAGAGGAGTCAAAAGATAAAACAGCCTTTTCAACAAAGTCAGGTCAATACTGCTTCAATATAATGTCGTTTTGTAAAGCTGCAGCGCCGAGGACATTCCAAGAACTCATGACAAAAGAACAAAAGAAACAACAATGAATCTAGACGATATTCTAATATATTCAGAAAAATTGGAAGAGTATTACAAAACACTGAATGAAATATTTAGTAAAATACATCAAGCTGGACTACGTTTGATCCCGTCAAAATATCAATTGTTAAGAAAGAGATAAAATTTTTGGGACACATCATAAGTGATAAAGGAGTTCAGACCAATCCAGCAAAATTATTTGAAATACAGACATATTAAAGGCCAAAATGCGTGAAAGCATTGAGGAGTTTCTTGGGGATATGTTGCTATTACAGAAGATTCATAAAAGATTACGCAAAACAAGCTAGAAAACTAGAAAAACTGTGCAGTGTAAATAATAAGAAGTTAATATTAACAAATAGCTGCGAACAATCATTCAGGAATATGAAAGAATCGTTAACGAAGCAATCAATTTTAATGTTTTCGGATGTCATAAGAGAATTCATACTTTATACCGATACAAGCGACAATACTATTGTTGCTGTATTATCACAAATTTACAACAATGGACAAGAACAGGTGATAGTGTATGGATCACACGCAATGAATAACCACAAATTGGGGTATTGTATAGCGAGAAAGGCAATATTCTATTTTTGCAACTATTAATTTATTACTTATATGGGCGAAAATGCACTCTACGAACAGACAATAAAGCGAATACGTTTATGTTAACTACGAAAAACTTTTAACCAATCGTTTCAAAATCGGATCAATTATCTAAGTGCCAAATATAATAATGCGGATTTTCTCTTAAGGCAGGCTTGTGGCACATGTGCAAAATGCATAATATCACACGAAGACCCCATTAGGAACAAATTAAAAAGTAAACGATTGAATACAATAACGAAAACATCAAAATGGAAAAGAGATAATGAAGAGATACGGATAATATGAGACCATATCAAAGATGGTAAGGAAGAGAGATTCCAATGAATGGATGGTCAGATTTTACCACAAAATGAAAGATTTTCGGATAGAAAATCAGACATGATCAGAGAAATGCATCAGTTTCTAGCACACGCAGGAACAGAAAAAGTTTCCAAATACATTAGAGAACATTATGATATGACTAGATTGTGGGAAGGTGTAAAGGAAATTGTGAACAGATGCAAAGTATGTCAGCGTGTGAAGGTGGTAACAACTAAAACTAAAGAAGAAACTATAAAACCTGAGTTGGCGAGGCCGTTTGACAGAATATCTATTGATATTGCTGGACCATGGCCAGAAACCTTCCAAAAAATGAAATATATCGTGGCTATTATCGATCAGAATAGTAAATATATATCATTGACTGCAACAGCAAAACTAGATGAAGAGTCAATAACTTGTGTATTGAAGGTTAACTGGATATTAAAGGTAGAAGCTCAGAGATATATTCTCACAGATTGTAGTAAGATATTTGAATCATAAAAAATGAAGAAATTTGCCAATTAGATGAATATTAAGCTATATTTATCAAGTCCTTATCACCATAATACGAATGGACAAGTAAAAAGGCAATTTTGGACTATCAGAGACTGAATCAGGGCATCAATAACAGACAGAAACGCAAAAAAGTGGGCAGAAATTCTAACAGAGATTGTATTTGAGTTGAATGTGTTGGGGATTTACTAAGGTGGGTTAATCTTTTGAAAAATTTAGTCTAGGGCCTAGTAAAACCCCAAAAGAAATTTAATCTGGTGTCCCCAAAAATCCAAATCTTCGGAATGGAGCCGTTGACTCGGAATCTGAGTACAGATTCGCACTCCTTTGATTTTGGTTCTTATTTCCTAATACTTGCTTGATTCTTAGACTACTTAATCTCTATTGGTCAATGGTGTCAGTTTAACAAAAGAATTTACATAAAATAAAATCATATTAAATAAAATAACTCTGGCTATAGAAAGTTATATTATTGTTACTTCCATCCATTACAAATTAAATTAAAATAACATCAATAAAACTAAAAAGTAACATAGACTGTATCTCGATCTGGAGCAAGCACTCAGGAATTATTTGGCTTATTATGACTACTAATTGTTTTCCACTTAACCATCATGTTGGGTCCAATAATTTCTGTTATCCATCAAGTTGGAAACCGTTATAAATCCCCAATTTTAAAACGATTAATACTTCTTGAGGTAAATTCTGATCCAAAATTTGCTTGAGTAAATTTTTTGATTGTTTTTTAGCTGCCTTTTGATGAAAATTACATCGGTATTTATACTGGTTTCTTTTCACACCCTCGTTCCTTTCATTGGTTATTTGACATCAGACGATTTTTCTAATGCTTCTATTGGCTTGATCGTCACATGAGTTCTTCTTATTGGTTGATATTTTGGATTAAAAAACAATTGGTCAATCTTCAAACCCTTGTATCTTCTTTCTTAGTCTTGCTATGATTTGTTAACTTAGATCTTCGAAATCTCCGATTTTGTCTCGACCATAATTGTCTTATTTGCTAATTTTTTCACCCTGGAAAGTCGTCGTCTTTGCCATATTTCACGAAATATTTAATTTTCTTTAAAAAGAAATCATTTTAATTAGTATGATTTATTTTATTTAAATAAATAAATTATTTATTTTCTTATTAAATATAAATTATATGTTCATTTCTTTGTTTTTCTGATCTACATTTAATTTAATTTCGTCGTTGTTTCTTTCATTAATTAATTTAATTAATTTCTTTAATTTATTTTCTCTTTCACCAATTATTAGTTCAATATGATTTTCTTAGTTTTGTCTAATAAACTAATTGTTATTCGTTATTTTCTTTATTCCGGCTGATATCTTCTACTTCTTCTTTTTTGGCTTTCTTGTTTCTGAGTTATTTCTCGCTGTAATTTTAGATTTTGCTGGTTCTTACGTTGGTTTTAACTGCCACTCTTGGTTTCTCCTTTAATTATTTCTTTCTTTCACTGAACTATGACTTTCCTTTTTCTGGATTCTTTGTTTCCTCATTTGGTGACTATCTTTTCATTTTCTGCTTTACTTACTGCCATTTTTATTCTCCGTACCAGGTGTATCACCCCCAACAAATGCAACAGTTTATAAAACAACAAGTTAAAATTTCTCAGTTTATTTGTTTGAATACATTTAATTAATCTTCATTTTCTTCATTTTTAATAATAAATAAAAACTTGTGGATAGTTGCGAGGTTTTGAATTTAACAATAAAAATAATTTATTGTCTCAAAATCAATTGAAAATGTTTGATATTTATTAAAATATAAAATAATGCAGCTTGTTTTTAAATTATTAGAAAAACGTAGGTTGAAATAATTTTCAATTAAAATTATTATCGTTGTTACAGTTTGTTTTAACAGATCAATATTGACTTCTAATAATAATTCGTTTTACGAAGAATTTATGATTGTAATTAATTTCAATAAATTCTTATTTATACATTTTTTATTTTTCATTGATTTTTTTCATTGTGAAAATCCTAGAAAAAATCCATTTACATTATTCGATTCAATTTGTAATAATTTTGAAGAAGTTTGTGTAAAAAATGGTTGTAATATTATAAAATCAGTTTATTATTAATTGAAACTTTTGTAGGAGATGTACAATGCGATAATATTATTAATGCTTGTCAACGTAGTATAAAAAATATTGATTTTTGCATTATTCTAAAATGTCCGTCATCGAATTACACATTGCCTAGTTAGTTATCAATTAATTTAATATTATTAAATCAATATTTTCATAATTAATCAATGTTGATGGATATTTTAAAGATACTGCAAAGTACTATTTATTTTGATTTTACTTTATAATATTTTAATTTTTTTAAATTAATTGATAAAATACAATAAATACTTATTAAATTAAATTAAAATTTTCAGTCAAAATGTTTTTTTTCTTAGTTGTTAACTGTTCAAATTTTTGATTATTGTCTTAATTAAAATAATTTTTGGTCATTAACGGGTAAAAGTTGTATTTTCTATTAAGTTTATTTTATTTTGTTTATTATGAAAATTACACTTACTTTCCCAAAAAACGTTTTTTATTTTTTCCAAATTTTCGAATTTATCTTCACAATTCCTAAAGAATTCCTAAAAGTCATGATTATTTATACATATATAATTTATACATATATAATTTATACATATATAATTTATACATATATAATTTATACATATATAATTTATACATATATAATTTATACATATACAATTTTTATGTTCAGCTAGAACGCATAAAAATTTAAGTAATAAAGTTTTCGAAAAAATAAATGACAAACGCGAAAAACGAGCAGAAAATTAAGAAATTAGTGCTGGACCAGAAAGTTGATTATCATAATAATTATTATCATTATTATTATGTAATTATTATAATTAAAATTGTTGGAAGATTATTATAAAAAAAACAAAAAATGAAAATTGAGCGTAAAGGACCCTAATTTGGAAACAGTAAATATATTTTGCGAAAAAGAAGAATATAATGTTTAAATAAATAATAAAATATTATACAATACTATAATGATATACAGGGTGTTATTGAAACATGTGGCAAAAAGTTAAGGAATTATTCCTTGCCTTATTTTTTGAACAATTATATAGTAATACTTTTTTCTAGGTCGTCTCGTTTCAAAGAATACATTTAAAGATTTAAAAAAACACAAAAAATTCACGAGAAAAGACCCACGAGCAAGTCTACTAAAATGCGCCGGTGCTCCATCATGCACAAACCACATTACTTTTCTCATTGCTAATGGTATATCCTCAAGCAACTCAGGTAGCCTTTCGTCCGAAAAATTGTGGTATACCTCAGCGGTAAGCGTTCCTGGTAGGATCACCGGTTCAATTAAAAAACATTCACAATTCCAACCCAAACGTTTAATGAGAACTGATATAAGAAACGATCTTCACGTATCTCATGTGGATTTTCTTCCGCCCATACATGATTATTATGGAAATTCGTTATGGCATTTTTTGAGTAACTTGCTTCATCGGTAAACAGAATTAGGCTCAGTAGTTTAGAATTTTGAGACAATGTTTGTTTCAGCCATTGACAAAATGCGGTTCGTGGAGAAATTTTTCTGTTAGGAAGTGCTTGAACGCGTTGAATGTGGTATGGGAAAAGCTTTAGTGGTCTCAATATTTTCCACACAGTGTAATTACTTACATTCAATGCGTTTGCTATTATTTTAGTTTAAATATGTGGATATTCCTCTAACAAATCACACACATATCCATCAATTTATATTATTCTTCCTATTTTTGGTCTTCCTGGTCCACTGATGTGTTTAAACGGGCCTGTTTCATGAAGATACGGATGAATTCTTTCAAAATTTTTCCTATCAGGAAAATGACGTTTTGGAATTCGTTCGGCGTACAACTGCTTAGCCTTTAATGAATTTCCATTAGCAAACTCATACATAAAACCTATGTCCGTCTTTCGGCGTTTTTATATTGATTCGTGATAAGAGATTTAAGCTATTTTTAATATTTATTTTATAGAGATCTATATTAATTTTAAAAAGGCTTACTTTTTAGAATGCTTAAACAAAAATATTTTAATTAATGTTGACTGATAATAAAGATATTATGTATAATAAATACATTGCAACAAAGTTTATTTAATTTTACTGATATTGTTATTGGTATTTGTGTTATTTTGAAAGTAAAGTTGAAATTTTTTATAAAAAATATTCGTGTTTTTAAAATCTTTATCAGCATGTATTTTTAAAACAAAAACATTTTGAAAGATATAATGATATATTTATATGTATAAACATCCAAGGAATAATCCCTTAAATTTATTCCCCATGTTTAACTAACATCCTGTATATTAAAGGGGTTTCTACGACACTTTTTCTTTACTATAATCACGCTTTTTAGCGTTTGATATTATTATTATTATTATTATTATTATTATTATTATTATTATTATTATTATTATTATTATTAT
>MQRL01597940.1:0-11201 GCA_001938525.1 Dugesia japonica
TTCGCCACCACACTTCTCAGAAAAACCATCCATCCAATCTCATAAGTCCTTTGACAATGTATAAACTAAATTCTTGTCCAACAACAACCAAATCTTAAAAACCCCTGAAAAATTATTTCCAAGATTTCCAGCTCTCCCTCGAGTTCAAATTCACTCTTTCACACACTCACATACACACAAACTCAACTTGACCTACTTTATAAAAATCCCCTTAGCAACCAAAGCACACACACGGGCACGAAAAAGAAAGAAAAGCGAAAAGAAAAATAGCACAAAGTGATGAAGAAATTGTGAGGTTGTTGCTACGAAGTGAAAGGAAGCTAATGTGACAAATAAAGTGCAAGTGAGAATAAAATGAGAACGATAAACTGTGAGTGGAAGTGTAATACAAAACAATCGTAGAAACTAAAAGGAGAAAGTATTAAAATGCCACAGGATCAAAAAAACTGATCCGATCAAAAAAATTTTGATCCCAAAAATCTTAGAGAAAAAACTACCCAAAAAATCACAGCACAATCGTAATGTGTTTCTGAGCCTCCCCCCCTGGGGTGTCCACTCCAAATTGATTCAGTGCTTATGCGCTACTATCCCCCTACTACCATAAATGATAACCCTAACCCATTTAGTGATGCTCAGCATACTAGCTGTGATACAGGGGAATCGACTATCAATTATTTAGTTGATCTTCGTCAATGCGGTCTAACGAAACTCAAAAAAATAAAAATCAATGTAATTGAAGGAAAGCAATTTTCTGAGACCGTATTAGAGATGTTGAAAGACCAGTACTTGTAATACAAGAGAGAACAACCTAACCCCGACGTGTATATAACCAATTCTACTGACGAAACTATGAGATTTGTTGGTAAAGGCAACTATAAAGGTTTGTATCTTAGTTCAGAGGATAGAAAGGCAGCAAAGTCGCAAGTGGTGTTATATGAATACTGTCGAATGCCGTTTGGGTGGAAGAATTGCTCAGCTGCTTTTCAAAGATTCATGGATACAATTCTGAGAGAGCATCAATGATATTATTAAATGTTCAAAAAATGAAGCAGGCCATGAAGATCATGTACAAAAAGTAACCAACACCATTTATTCTATTGGAGTAGAGATCAATGCGGATAAGTGTATTTTTCGATCGCTGCAAGTAGAATTTTTTTGATTCAAGATATCAGAGAGTGGAATCCTTCCTAAAACTGAAACAATCAAAAGCTTGAGAGAAATGAGCCTTCCAGCCAACTTAAAGAGCTTGCAAAGATTTATCCAGCAATTGAATTATCCAGACAAGTCAAAACAATTTGTGTTAAGAACTGATGCATCATTAGAACAATTGGAGCAAGTGGAATCAGAAGGCAAACATACTCCAATAGCATTTTTTTCTGTTTTCTCCATTCGCCTCAACTCTCCTTTTTTCTCTCTTTTTGCGTCCTCTCTCATCGGTTCCCACTGTATCACTCCGTCCTGCTCTGTTCGCCTCGAATCTCCTCAGTTCCCTATTTTTCCTCCACTCTCCTCTGTTCGCCTCTACTCTCCTCTGTTCACTCCATTTGCCTCCACTCTCCTCTGTTCGCCTCTACTCTCCTCTGTTCGCCTCTACTCTCCTCTGTTTGCCTCTACTCTCCTCTGTTCCCTCTATTTGCCTCCACTCTCCTCTGTTCTCTATTTTCGCCTCCTGTTTTCTCTGTTCGCCTCTACTCTCCTCTGTTCAGTCTATTTGCCTCTACTCTCCTCTGTTCCCTATTTTTCCTCCACTCTCGTATGCTCGCCTCTACTCTCCTCTGTTCCCTATTTTTCCTCCACTCTCTTCTGATCTCTCTTTTCGCCTCCTGTTTTCTCTGTTCGCCTCTACTCTCCTCTGTTCCATCCATTTGCCTCTACTCTCCTCTGTTCCATCTTTATTGAAACTGTCTCACTACTTTTGAGAACACACCTTGCGTGTTCTTAATTTGTTCATTCCAAAAGCGAAGAAGTCCGGTGAAAAAGTGGCGACAAAATCACAAAAACCGTTTTTCACCGTTCTTCTTTAATATTTGAATAATTAGAAGTTGTCTAATACCAGGAAGAAAAGGAAACTCTGTCATACACCGTATTCATCAGACCTTGCTCCAATGGACTATCATTTCGTCAGAGAAATGTTGGATCCAACAAAATACAACACAATACTGTACAAATCAATCAAAATAATCGAAATCAGTGAAAATTTGGTGATAAACACAAAAATAAAGTTTTACAAAGATGAAGCAAATAAAAAAAACAGTGATAATTTTAGTGAAAACAGTTAATTTAGATTATTCATAAAATTATAATTATTTAAATTGAAAACATAATTTAGAATTTGCAATCAATATTTTTAATAAATTAACAGAGATTATATAAAATAAATTAGATAAATACTCACTTCTTGCATGCTGAGCCAATGCCAACATCATACTAACACTTGATAAAAGCGGTTGATTTTCAGTTTCATCATTACTATCACCATATCTCAATGGGGCAGTCACTAAGATCGCTTGCATTCTTGCTGCACCTGGTGATCTCAAGATTCCATAGACATTTTGACCATCTAATTGCTACAAATATTAATAATAATAATTTAAATTACATAATATTTACCTGGAAATTTAAGAACTTATCATATTTAAACGTAAAATTATGAACACCAACATCAAGTTCAATATTTTCCATAGTTTCTTTTAACCATTGTTTAGTTTTTTCACTATAATTATAATATTTTATAAATGATCGTGAAAATTACTACCTATCCCCATTACGAGAAAGAGTTAAAATTTCATTATAAAAATGATCAATAGCAGAACGATTATTAAATTGTTGTTTAATTAATCCTACTAACAATGCATTTTCTGACACATACGTTTTTTGGCTAAATTCAAATTGAGATAGCATAAGAAACCAAATAACACCAATAAGAAATGATAACAACGAAAATGAACGATTAGTTACAATGTTTATCAATTTCATTAGGATAAAATTTTATTTTTTATTTAAATAATAGATTACTTAGACTAAAGATAAATTTAACAATAACTAATTATAAAATTATTCAAAAAATTTAATTTAAAGATTTAATAAATTAGAATTAAAATCTTTTAAATGAAATAGAAAAACAAAATTGAAATAAACTTTGAAATATCCTAAATTAATAAATAATAACTTTTAGAAATTTTAATTTTTATATGTAAAATTTTTACATTAACAAAGTATCGTTTTAATAAAGTTGTACTATCATAAATAAACTTCTTAGTTTAAGCTTTTAATCCAACAAACTAATAAATCGAAATGTCTATATACTATTCCATCATGTGCAAAAAATGCATTCGGAAGTTTATTTCTCTGAAAATATTTGATATTTTAAAAAAATGTACATTGCAATTAACTCAAAACCTATGAAAATATGTATATAACATAGTAGAATAACTGAGATTTACACCAATAAAACTTATATTTCTTAATATTAACCTGTACAAATTAACTTTGAAAATTATTTGTGAAAATATAATTATAAAAGTTAAATAACAATAATGCTACTATAAAATATAAAATTGATTTTTAGAATTTAAAATATGCATTGTCAAAAATATTGAATATTGTTAAGAAAGTGTCAACATGGATCAATAATAATCGATATTGTCAAATAACTTTTGACTATATCTGAAATTTATTTATTTTTCTTGATCGACTGTTATTTTTCGAATTGACTGAATCTTTGTTGTCTTGGTTGATCACGTATGTTGTTTTTATTACTAATTCGTCTACCCAATGCCTGTAATTAGTTTGTAATACTACTTCCTATCTTAAACCTGTTCAATGTTATGTGGGTGTAATAAGCCTTAGTCGAAGCTTTTGTTATGTATGTTAGGAATTCAGCTCTAGTTATGAAACTTTCTTACTCGTTAATCGATTTCTTGTTGTCATGTGGTATTTCTTAAACTTCTAGTTTTTGTGTAACCATTCGATTGGTGTTGATACGAGTAACTAAATTACTTTTCAATTCCAAATTTTCCTAGTTTCTATGTCATCACTTGACTTTCAAACACTTTGCTTCTGTCAGACAGAATGGATTTTGGTTTACCAAAACGGTATATCCACTTGTTTAAAATTATCTTAAAAATCATCTCTTCATCCATTTTTGATACTTCAGATAAGATGACTAGTTTGCAACAACGATCAATAGTCACAGCCATATATTTTTTTCCCGATTTCCTCTGTTCCATATGAACTATGTCCACTACGATTTGTTCTAAAGAAATTTGGTTTCTTCACTGTAAAACGTTTTCTTTTGTACGACTTTGTACTGCTTTCCTTTTGGCACACATCTCGCATTTATCAATACATTTATTAATTGTCTCGCGAATCTCTGGACAGAAATAACCATCTTGTACGTATGAAAATAACTTTTTCCTGTCCTCATGACATAAATCTTCATGAATTTGTTTTATTACTTTATCAACTATGCTTGTCTGAACCGTTAACAAAAACTTATTTCCTCTCTCTTTAACTTATAAATCATCCACTATTTTCAATTCGTGCTTAAGTTTATTTCAGTAGCTTCCTTGTTCACTAATTTTAGTTTCTAAACCTTCTTCTTGCAACATTGTTAAACAGGTTTGATTTTCTGAATCTTCTGTATGAACCTGTCGAATCATTGTAATTATGTTGAATTCTATTGATATGTTTTACTATGGTCTTTTCTAATTTTGCGTCTATGTGTTTCATGCTATATTGTGAACATAAACTCTCCTTTAGCCTCGACAACCCATCTGTATTGTTGTGCTCTTCGCATTTTATATACTTGAGTTCAAAATAATACTCTCCTAAACTTGCAATCTACATCTGAAATTGTGGACTGATTAGTTTCTTTGTGTTGTTCAGAAACACCAACGCTTTTTGGTCGGTTCTAACAAGAAATCTCTTTCTAAACCAATATTGTTTGAAGTGTTTTACAAATTCGTGTAAAGCTAATAATTCTTCCCTTGTCACTAAATATTCTTTGTCATGAGCTGTCAAATGTCAGGATCCATACGCTATTACCACTTCCTTTTCTAAGGACTGTACCCATAGCCAAAAAACTAGCGTTAATGTCTAAAATAAACTTCTGATCTTCCCTGGGATATTCCAATACTGGAGCACTTCATAACTTTTCTTTTAACGCATTGAAACTGTTCTTGCATGCGCTGTCTAAACTAACTGTTTGTTGCAACCTAAAGTTGCTTCATATAAAGGACCTGCTATTTTTGCTTAATCTTTTATTAAACGCCTATAGTAGTTTGTTAATCCGAGAAACGAAACGGAGTCTTGAAGAACATTCTGAATTCTGGAACTTTAGCATTCTTAATCTCTTGAATCTTAACTTCATTAGTGCGTATACCAGTTGTGCTAACTGTACATCCCAAGAACAACACTTCTTTCTGATAAAACTTACATTTTTCCGGGTTTATTTTTAACCTTGAGTCTCTGATTCTGTAAAAGACTATCTCTAACATTTTGTCGTAACTCTCTAAGGTTTTTCCGTACATCAGAGTATCGTCCCGATATACAATAATTCCTTTGAAAATTAATACCTCCAATAACTCGTGTATTATTTTTGAAAAGTGGCTGGTGCCGTAGCTAATCCAAAAAGCATNCGGTTAAATCTGAATTGACTTTCCTTTGTGTTAAAAGCAGTGACATCCATAGACTTTTCCGCTAACTTCACTTGGTAATAAACTTGGCCCAGATTAATCGATGAAAATAATTTTGAGCTAGATAAATAATCTAATAATAACGGAATGTCTGGCATTGGAAAAGAGACTTTTCTGTCTTCAAATTAACTTGTTTGTAATCCACGCATATTCTTATCGAACCGTTCTTTTTTTACCTACAATCACTAATGGAGAATTCCAAGGAATATTACACTTGCTGATCCCACCAATCTTTGCTAATTCTTTAATAATATCTTCAATTTTCTTTTCTTGGTGCATTGGCTGTCTTCTATGGTGTTGTACTATTTGATCTCCTTTATTTTTTATTTCATGTATTACTTTTCTTGTATGCCCAATATCGAACTTTGAAGCCATGATTATCTCACCAAAATTCTGGATCAACTGAATCATTATTATTTTATCTATTCCTTTAAACAAATTTAGAGCGTTACTTTTTCCTATTTTCATCAGAATGTGCTATCTTCAAACTCTCATTTTTTATATTATTTGTTTCTGTCAATTTCACTCCAAAACTTTGCATTGTATCAATACCGCTTATTAATTTGGGATGGATCTGTCTAACTTGGATGACTTTAATTTTCCTGACTTTCTTGTTCCACCGCATACTTAATTCTGCTGTACCCTACGGTTTTTCTCCTCTCTTATTAAATGCTCCATTTNATCTAATTTTGCATATCGACAACAATGGTTTTCCAATTTTAATCCAACAGTTTTAACTTATGACTGTCGCCGAAGCTTCTGAATCCCAGAACATCTTTAACTTTAATACATAAACATATAACCTAGTCTACTCTCGTCCATCTTCTTTTTCAAATAACTCTCCTCTTTTATCATCATTTCGATTTATTTTGTCTTTTTCTATCCTGATTCCATGGACGAAATGTAAGCAATTGAGTCATTCCGGCTTTTCCCATTACTACATCATGATCTGTCATCTCTCATCGTCTTCTTTTGAATCGTCGATTCCTTTTGAATACACAAAACTTTAGTGTTCATTTTACTAGATTAACCCTGTAAAATCAAACAAGATCTAAAATTATATTTAGTCTTGCCGCAAATTAAACATTTGCTTTTAATGAGCATTTGTATCATTTATGCTCATGTTCTCTACAGTAATAACATTGTCCTTCTTGTAGTTTATCTTAACAAGGTTCTGGAAACCCGCTCTGTATATTAAAATAACTTCTTCAGTCTCTTCTTTTGTCATTACTAATTCTAAAAACAGCTCTGAAAACGATTTTTTAAAATCATAAATGTGTCTATGACCAATCGTTTGTCTTCATCAGTTGTGATCTCAATCTTTTAAAAACCTTTCCAACGAATTCCTGCTTCATCTGACAATAGTAGATCAAAGATCCCCAACAAATTGAAATCGGTAACGACAGTCATCTTCTCGATATCCTTAAACCATTTTGAAGCTTCTTCTGCACCTTTCCATCATATTTTCTGACGTTAAAATTTATTAATTCTTGCGCTTTTTTTGGTAACGCATTTCAAATTGCTTTAAGTTGATGCTGTTGCCTTGTCACCGCATTTACAGTTCTTGCGTGGTTGCCAGTTACAATCACTTTGTTTTATATAATATTTCAATAACAACTAAGTGATTAGAATATTTATTAAATTTAAATTATAAAGTTAATTCGTATTATTCAAACAACGTTATTTCGAATTTTCATAACTGTAACTTTCTCCATATTTTATTAACATTCATTGTAATAATTTTCAATAAATGCCAGCTAAAATATTTGCTTTTTAATGAAGGATCCGTATGTCTACTTCCTAACATGGTGGTAGCGGGTAGCACGGATTCCATAACGGAACGTTTGATTTCCGAAATATTTAGCAAATAAGATAACATGAAGAGGTGTATTCGGAAGTGCGATATGTACTTTGAGATTAATTAACGAGAACAACAAAGGTTAGTCATATGTCTGATCAATGAACAGTTACTAAGAAAATGTGGGGAAACTTTCAGGAAAACAGAAGATTTTCAAGGGATATTGCTAAAGGTTTTTAAAGAGACAAAACGTCATCTTAGCACACGCGTTAGTGAGCATATGCAATTGAGCAGGAAAAGTTCGGTTTTAGATCAAGCCTGTTGCTGCAAAAATAGGAAAGACAAATTAAGCATTGATGAGTTTACAGTTTTGAACAGCGGTTTTGGTAACTATTTTGAAAGAATTGTGTGTGAGGCTTTGAGAATTGGGTTGCATAATCCGATTCTTAATACTCAAATTGACACACATTCACTTTTAAATTTATTTTATTGGATTGATTACGTATTAGGTTTCATTGGCCAGTATATAAAAAATTTCCTTCTTATATTACCGTAGTGAATGATGATGGACATAGATTTGTCCGAAACAAGTCTTGCGAATAAATGTTTTAAAAAATTGCGTTTTTTCATTTTATTTAGATCAAAGTAATTTGTTCAATATGTTTTTGAATATATATAAGTTGGAATATTTTCTGGGAAACCATTTCAGAATCAAAGATTTCGCCAAAGAAAAATTAACGGCTTAACTATTGGTACAATGTACCGAGAAAAAAAGAGTTAAACAAGTACTTTTGAGTAAAATGCAAAAGGTTTGAAGAAATGAAAAAGACCTTGAAACTTTTGGATAACTTAAGGAATAATAAGGAGTCTGAAAATGTCATGAGCTTCGCAGAAGTAATTAAAGAAAAGAAAGGAGGCAGACGATCTCAGGAGACAACCAGAAAATTTAGATTACGAAATAAGACGAAGAGAAAGACAGAATTATGGAAGAGATCTACGAGATAATACTAGTGTAAAATGACTGTATTGTGTTGGAACTGTAATAAAGATCGTCACATAAAATGGGAATGTCCACTTCAATTAAAACTCAGGTGTTTGACTTGTGAACAAGTATATTACACTAGCTGGAAATGTCCGGAGAAACGACTTTTCATTGAAAAAATTAATAGAAGCTATACAATAAAATGAGTTCAATATTTGTTTAGTGAAAATCAAGCAAAAGAAACACATGATTAAATATCACACCTTTTAAGAAATAAGAGTAATTTAGAAAATAAGACGCAAATATTTTCAATAAGTAAAATAAAAATTACTCTTGAAAATTTGTGATTTGAGTAGAGAAACATAATTATAATTAACTATAAAAATCAAACACCAAATGTAGTTTTATTAGGATTTATAAATACGAATGAATGAATAAAAGGTTTTAAGTTTTTTTAAAATAAAATTTCTGAAAATGTTTTTGCGAAAAAGACGGTGTCAAAATTTATAGCCATTAACTTTTCATAGCATTACATTATTTATATTCCAACAAAACATCTAAAAATAAGTTTATCAAAATAATAAATTTCTTTGTACGATCAATATAATTAAGATATTGATTGGTTTTCATTTAATCATATCATAATAATAATTTATTCTAACTATGAAATGGTTAATTTTCAAAAATATTATATTATGCTTATTTGGATTTATTAAAGCTGAATTTCAGAAATCGAGTTTAGATTGATTATTTTATTGATAGTGATTTATAAGTAACAGTAATTTCACCGAACTGTTTAATTATAAAGACGAACAGAGTATGAATAAACGATGCTAATGGCAATTGTTGTTTTTTAAAAAAAGAATTAAAATTTTCTTTATCATTATAATATGGAATAATTATTTATTATATTTTATTAAATTTAGATATTCCACAATTTTTGCAATTTTCATTGTGTAATATTAATAACAAGACCATTCTGATCAGAAATTTGCTATATAAATAATTATATATGATCATAAATAATAAAGACCAAAGTAGTTTCACTACAAAAAAACTAGTAAATATTAAAATTCATGATATGTCAAAAACAGATATTTACAAAGAAAAAAAACTACACAGCCATAAGATATCAAAAATGAGTGATATATCAAAATATTATGTAGGAGTCACTGTAAAAATTGCAAGAAATGATGAAAATATCATCAAAATAATTCCAATTGAAATCGATGATCCACTGTTACAACCTTGTTTATTGTTGCAGTGGCAATATCTCACTTTTACACGAAGAGTTCCCATTCGATCTGTGCACCAACGACCTTCTTCTGCACCGATATAACCAGTAACTGCACAATCTCTGTAATATCTTCGTTCCCAAACTCCATCATAATATAGTTCTTGGATAATTTTTCTGCACATGGAATAATTTTTACCGTCATTTGGACATCTTTCTAAAATCACTGTCTGATTGTCAAAAAAATCAGAACAATGTGGTTGCGTTAATGAATTACATTGATAACATTCAAGTTCTCTGCCGAATTCTAAGAAAAATTTCAAGTTATTAAAATTAAAATTTAATTTATTACGCTGAAATGCATTAATTGCAAATATTATAAACCCCGCCAATAAAATTACGAATAAAAGTTTTTTCATTGAAATATTAAATTACAATTTCCTATATCTTTAAATATCTAAGCTAACAAATATTCTTTAATTAGTCTATTAAAAGAAATTCAAAATTAAAAAGTTTCAAAAAAATTGTTTTGATTTAGAAGGAATATTTCCTCTTTATTATCAAAATAATTATTTATTATTTTTAATAAAGAACTTTAAAGAATTATTATTGAAATTTAGAAGAAATTTGTGATTTGAGTAGAGAAATATAATTATAATAAACTACATAAAACATCTTAAAACCAAACATTCATAAAAACAATTGGAGTATGAATTAATTTTGTTAAATTAAGTGTCTGAAATAACGGTAATTATCGCCGTTTCTGCTAAACATACGGTATTAAAAGTTATAGGCCTTTTACTAATTTGTACTGCAATAAAACAATTAAATATAAGTTAATCAAGATATCAACTTGTCTTTGTACGATCAATAATAATTTTAAGATATTGGCTGATTTTATTTAATCCCATAACAGTAATAATTTATTCTCTAATTATGGATTGGTTAAATTTCAAAAATATTACACCCTTTTCAAAAAATTTGCAAAAACTATTTCAAAATTGGTACAATATATTCCAAAATTTGTATTAACTATTCCAAAATTAATAGGCAATATTATAAAATTGATAAAAATAAACTATTAAGCACAACTAAACTAAATCTGAAAGTGTAAACGGGTTTAAAATTTCAGCAATCTATAATTTATTTATAAAAACTCACTGGAATCTAATTTAAAAATTTACTTATCAAACATTATAAAATTTCTTATAAACTACATATTTACATGCTTTCTTAAAAATTAACATGAAATATCCTGTATCTTTCCATGTTTGCACTATATAAGTGTTTCCCATTTTTTTCATGCCATGCCCTACCTAAGTTTTAAAAATTTTAATATGTCCTCCCATATAACAGAAAATTTTTTAATTGTTCAATAAGTATCTTAAATGATGGATGTCAGGTAGAAATAATATGGAAGTTATTAAACAAACATAATAATTCAATCAAACATAATAATTCAATCAAACATAATAATTCAATCAAACATAA
>MQRL01597983.1:4183-16614 GCA_001938525.1 Dugesia japonica
TTTCTATGTCCTTTGTCTCAAAATTTACTTACTCTTAATTTAGTTTTTGATTTAATTTAATGTGAATTTTGATTTTGATTTAGTTTTTAATTCGAGAAATTATCTAGGCCCCAAGGGAGTCTTTAAACAAAAAATATGCACTGGTAGGGACTCTTGGGGTGTAAGTTATGTAGAACTTGTATTAAGTTTAATTAAAAGTAATAAAATTTAAATTATGACAATTTAAAATAATAAATATCAATTTAACCAAAAAACAAAAAGTAAACTTTTATAACAATAATATTCTAAAGCAAAAAATACCAAATAGTGATTGTTGTCAATATTGTGATTATTTTTCAAAATTAAAATGTTATTATTTCTTTTCGAGCTTTTCTTTTTTTTTGGTGACTACCAAAATCTTTAATGTCCATTCTGACGAAATTTCTTTTCAATGTTTTTCTTTATTTGGTGACTGCCAAAATTTTCTGATTTTCAAATTTTTCTTTTTTTTGCAATTTACACTTTATTTCGGCGGTTGCCAAGTTTTTAATTTGTATTTTTTGTCAATACTTATTATTGACCATAATTTTTAATATTAATATTTTTAATATTATTTTCATTATATATATATATATATATATACATACACTTTCTTTTAAAATAAAAATCAAATCAGTTACATTATACTCAACTTTTACTGCAATTATTACTAAAATTTACTAAATTTATTATCCAATCTTTTACTGAAAGCGTTTACCACAATTTTTATTAACTTTACTAAAATATTGTTTACACAATTTTGCTTACCGTTTTATAAAAAAATTTCCGAATACTGTTAATTAATATTTAAAATAATACCAATATGTTGGGTTTCTTGGCTTTTTATATTAGTGATTGCTATGACTTATGATCTTTTCCTTATCGTTTCTTGGTCGGCCACTCTACTTCAAACTTTGTTAATCTTGGTCTAGGGTATGCCCTAAAACCACATAACTTGTGCACACCCATGTGCCTTTCCTTTTTCCAGCGGGTCTTTGTGGTTATGGATTTGGATCTATCTCTGGCTACATTATAAACTGAAGGTACTGTCTTTTGCAATCTTATGAAACAATTTTAGAAATAACAAACTGATGGATAATTCGAACATATTTTATTAAATCAATCCAATACAGTAACATAAGGACATATATTCAATCCGGATCAAAATTTTTTCATTGTCTATCATGACATCAAGTTCATTTCTGAGCATAGTATGCCGAGGCTCTTCCTAGAAAATGGGTCGAATAGAGATGATTTTGGGAGTTGCTGTTAGTGGTTCATCTGTTTCGGTGAAACTCGAATACAAATATTTAAAAATCAAAATAATTTACCCGACTTAACATTTAAACCCTAAGGAGGGTAAGCATAATCAGTTTCGGACTTGTCATTGCATTTTTCAAAATCATCTTCTAGATAATCAAACATCGCGTTTCTTCCAAAAATGTTATTTCTAATTATATTCTCGATAATCAAATATCGTAGCTCTTCAGAAAGAATTATTTCTCCAATTCACTAAGGGATGTGAGGTTCGGTTGGCCAGTGATTGTTTAAATTAAATCATAAAAATGTTGTTGAGTGAATATGCATAACAAAAAATTAGAATTACTGTTTAATTTAAATGACAATCCGTATATTCACAAGAAAAACAGTGACGTAGTTTTTAAAACTTTTAATAGCAATAATAATTCAATAGTGTTATAATGATGCTGAATTTCCCTCTAATAATAATTTTAATTCTTAACAATGATGACTATATCAATTATTGTTTAAAGGTATTGTTTTTCTTTTTTGTCCGTCTGCCTCAAAATTCTACCACTGAATTTTAGAAAATTCTAGACTGTAATGGACTTGGCAGTGGTGTTTTTTCTGCCTCGTGTACTTTTCTCTTTTTCGGGAACTCTTCGTGACCGTTTCCATGGCATTTAAGAACGTCCGGTTGTCAGGATAATCATGGACTGAATCGGGCTGGGTCACTGGCGCATGTCTATTTTTTTGAAAATTTTAAAATGAGCCTGATGACTCATCATAACATTAATATCTTTTATAATTAATAATATTAATTAATTAAATTTTTTACAATAATAGTAATAATAAATAATAATAATATCAATAATAATAATTCTATATTTCGACTTTGTCTTCGTCAGGAATTTACTTTTCCTGACAAAGACAAGTCGAAATATAGAATTATTATGAAAACCAAAAAAAGAATTTTGATCGAATCTTTTAATTTAATGAAAACAATCAATAGTTACGTCCAACAATTATTCTCGCAATAATTGCAATTGTAAAATAATACTTTAATGATGATAATACCAATAATAATAACAATAATATTACTATTGTTGAGGTCATGGGTNATATGGCTAGTAAAAAATATATCACTCATAACCCGCAAACTGGGATTTGATGTACTCGTCCTTCGAGTACGTTGATGGCAGCCCCGTTGACTCTTACACAACGTTAAGAGTGCTTGAGCGCACCATCTGCATGTTATTCGGGTTCATTTTTCATCGACGATAGAAATCGTTTCAGAGAAAAACCAATAATTTACGAACATGATATTTTTAAAGAATTAAAAATCGTTACTTTAATACATAATTGAAAACAATAATCACCTGTCACCTCATAAAGAGCAAATCTCAAAACCGATAACTGCCTAACTAAATCATTCCTTCTTTTCTTCTCCATTTTTAACATACACCTGAGCATTATCTTGTGGATCATTCTGACATCCTCATTTGAGAAGCATTCATGAAGTTTTCATTTGAAAATAAAAGCCGGAATAATCTGTTTTTCATTACACGTTTCCAAAAAACATATGTCTGATTCTTTCCTTCTGACAGAACAAAAAATTTTCATATATCTCTTAAAAACAGGTCACGCAAGTGAATAATTACGATTCAAAAACTCAAAAAATATTGGTAATTTTTAAATTTTTTTTATATAAAGGTTGTATCTCAATCTCAAAGGTTATAGATACAGGGCTTTGGAACGGAGCCCGGAGCCCAATAATATTGATTGCTCCACTGCTCCAGTTTATTAAAAAATTAATTATGTAATAAACTTACTAAACATACTAAAGTACATATACTAAACTAGTACATAAATTGTAAGTCATACAAACATTGCGTACACGCATTTTCTTGCTGGAGTTTATGTCGATCCACGCTATAGAATTTTACTATTTATTTATTAAGTTAATTTACACTAAAAAAACTTTTTCTTTCAACTTTTGAAGCTTTGTAATTTCTATAAATTTTCCTTGGAGCATGGAGCAGAGATGTCGTGCCGGAGTGGAGCTGAAGCGGAGCACCATAAAAATTTGACTGCTCCAAAGCCTTGTATAAATATGTTCAATAATAAATCTATAACCACTTTAGGACTTGCGCCCTGATCTGGTATATCAATTTAAATGTAATGAGTGTAACGCCACATACATTGTCATCTCTGCCCCAGAGTTCAGATAATAATATTGTTGAGCATCTAAGAAAATGTATAAAATCAATAGGGTTTTCTGATTTTACAATCTTGTGCAGTAGATTTAATAATTATTGTGAGATAGTAATGTGTGAAGCTTTGTTGATAAGGGCATTAAATCCTAAAATTAATGTTCAGTGGACGGATTCAACATCGCTCTTAAAATTATTTTATTGATTATTTATTAAGATTGCCTAATTGAAATTATATAATCATTTAAACTTTGTAAAAAGTTTGTTTTAATATTCTTTAATTGCCTGATGATGATAGTATGAATAATAGCAATAACAGTATTAATAGGGTAGTCTTCATCATGCTAATAAGAAAGTCGTCACTGAAATAAAAAATCAATATTGAAGGCAATATTAGGTCAGTGAGATTTGATACAACAATAAAAATAGTCCTCAAAATTTTAAAACTAGCATTGTGATGGTCCTATAAGGTTCGTGTAATGACAATAATCGCGGCCATCATAATTAAGTAATTTAAAATTAACTCAGTGAAAACCATAGTATAAAATTTAAATAATATTTAATTAAAATTATTATAGCAAATACATAACACAAAAAGTATACCCTCTGTTTGAAGACCACGCTCAGAAAAAATATAATGGATGGAAAACTGATTAGACTTTTCTGAAATACCGAGAATAGACTGGTATGTCAACTAATGGAAGGATCAGAATAGCAATTCAAATTCAGTTGATCAATAATTGAAAACGAATTTTGAAATGATGAGCAATAGTAATTTAAGTTTAGTCGATAAAACAATAATTTGTCACTTTTCTTGTCTGGTTTATTTAGTTGCTGTTGACAAGTAATTGCTCGTGAAATTGGGCAATTATCCGTTCCAATTTTTTCTTCCTTGCAATACTTCCACTTGGTCGATTGAAATTGGACAATTATCTATTCCAATTTTTGTTCTTAGTTAAACGAAATTCAGAACGACGATTATATGAACGGCAATCTTCTATCTGTAATTATAGATGGTTCAACGAGAAATTGAACGGCAATTAGTGAAGTAATTTTCTGTTTTAATTGCACACCTCGTTAAAACATGGTAGTTGTATTCTGCTATTCTATAATTCTACTACTCTTTGATGTCGTTGCCGTTTATTACCATTAAATGTATCATCTATTGTTATAAAAATATTTCTAATTCTAAGCTTACTGGACCGTCAAGTTTTTTTTAGGTGTGACAAAAAACTTCAGAAAAATAATATTTATTTACTTCATTACATACTCTAGGATCTGAGTACAAGATTTAGCTTTTGAAGATCAATGATAACAGCGACTTTAGTGCTACACTATGACGATTAGCATTATGTAATCCTTCCCATCGGGATGGTACGAAAAATTATTGCATGACTCTCTGATACTACTTTACAATCGAATAATGCATTCATATCTGATGGCAAATCATGAACAACAGACCTACCAACCTTAATTTCTTCATTTAAAAAAATTCTACTTTCATGGAAATGTTGTGAATTTGGTTGATGGGTGAGCACTAAGACTACTGGTCCATTAATTATGGATGCCATTGAATTATGATGTTGAATTTTTTAACTATTATTCAAATGAAACTTTAAAGTCTAAAAAAGTCATTCTAAATATTTAAAAATTAGTTTTCTCATGGTAAAAGCAGCATAGTTATTGATTTCCTTCTCTCTTCTGGAATTTATTTCAACACCACTACTCAAGAAGTTAATTGGAAATTCACCACTTATCACCTGCAGACGATTATTACTAATCTATTCTATTGTGAATTTAATGCATTTAGATCATTGGACTTTATCGATTGGAATTTTAAAATGCTCGAATTATTTGATTTTATCACATATTCAACCGGTATTTATCTTTTGTACTTTTTGTAAATGAAGAGATGTGGCTTTTTGATATTTTGATAAATGAATTTAAAAGTTGCTACATAATTTTGGGTGAGTTGGCTTCCCTTACCCTTAACAAGTGTGGAAAAGAAGCCTGTTCCTAGGGTTTTCCATGTTATGTGATATTGTTCTAGTGAAATCTTATGTTTGTTGAAAGTGTTTGAAGACTTCACTTTCCTTTTGTTTGAGGTGTTCTTTAATTCTGGTTCGGATTGTCTCATTTTAAGAACTCTATTTTTCCTTCTATCTCCTTTCACCGTTGCTGTGAAACTCATAATATTATATGAATCTTCATTATTTCTCACTTTATCTAAAAGTTTCTTTGATTTCTATAACTTTTTGTATCTTACGTAAAATTATTTCTTCTACACTTTTATTTCCGACACATTGTACCAACAACCTGGCTGTCAATTTCTTCTTTGTAAATTCCTTATTTGTAAAAAGCTTTTCCACCAAGTTGTCTACTTTCCTGATATAATTATTAATATCCTCGTCTCTACTCATTTAATATATCATTTCTTTCGTGTCTCGGATGGCATCTCTTTCTCTACTACAAGCCTGTCTTAATCATTCTTGGAAACCTATTTTTCCCAATGTTTCCACGTATTTAACCAATGATCAATAAGGCAGGTAACCAGTCTTTCCTGATCGCTTTTATTTGAAATCCCTTTCACCTCGAAGTACTCCTCACACTTACGGATGAATTTTTTTACATCATCCTACTTACCAAATACTCGAGCATAAGTCGGTCTGTTATTGAGTCTGTGTTTATCCACCATGTTAGGGAGCGAATTTACATACCCATTATTAAAAAAGATTTTAAAAAGATTAATAAATACAAGCTACAATCGATAATTGGTTAAAATAATAATTTAACAAACAATAATACTATTAGGATAAAATATGCGCGACAAGCTGGTTGGGTTTTCTGTTTGTTAGCTTAATCAAACCCCTTATCTTATATTTACTTAGTCGCTAATTTATATTATTTTGTTGTTAATATCATTTATTTATGTATTCAGAAGTATTGTTAGATCCCAAAAGAGTCTGCCAAGTTGTGTGGCAACAGGAGGGGTATATACGTATGTAGGGTGCAAAAATTAAATTCGTATTTGTGTAGAAATAATTTAGGTATAATAGAAATAACAATAAAACAATAACGAAATTAAAAGTTAATTAACGAACGTTTACTTATCAACCAAAATAATTATATAATGTAAGTTTACTATTTTTTTGTCTTTGAATGAGAATTTGAGTTATCACCGTTTTCTGTTATTTTTGACGATTGCCAGGACTTGTAGTTTAATTTTTTATTCCAATTTAAATCAATGGTCTTTTGTGGGCAAACAATACTTTTTAATTTTTCCTTTTTTTGGCGGTTGCCAACTTTTTAATTTATCATTTTAAATTCTTTTTTGTGTCAATATTTTTATTGACCTCATTTTTCTAGAATTAATTTTTATTATAGTATATTAGTATACATATGTGTATGTATATATACAAACATAATATGAGTACACAGATACATATAATAATTTTTAAAAATATAAATAAAAGTTCATAACAAATACAATTGAAAAAGTACAAAATATTACGTTTAAAACTGAAAAAAGCAATACCAACTGATGAAGTCTTGAATAAATAAAATGAACTGGCACTGAATTAATTCCAACGAAATATTTGTTTGATAATTGTTTTTTAAAAAACTTTCAATCTTTTGAAATATTTAAACAATAGAATTTTAAACATAAAATTAACACTTAATTTAAAATAAAGTTCCTAAAATTTAATTCAATAATAGTGTTTCTCAAAGTGAATAATAACGAATGATGCGTTATTTAATAATAGAGAATGATGTGTAGTCGAATATTACCACAAAAAATTTATGATTATATTTTTTAATGGTACAGCAGTTGACCCTTTAAAGGGTCAAGTGAAGCCAAATTATTAAAATTACATTATTATTTAAATATTTAGAAATATTTAAATAAACAAATAGTATTGCATTGTTTAATTTTCAACAGAATATTATCTGTTTAGAAAATATAGAATTTTTTTAAGAGATCTATAATGAAGAATAGATGCATAATTTACTCCATTGATGAAGACATAGAATGTAATGTAGATATACCAGATCCAACTGATAATTTCTTTGTTACGGACTGTGAAAAAATGAGTAGCTCATCAATTACAATTGTGAGTATGTTTTGAAAAGCGAGTTGAAATTTTTGTGTTTGGAAATCATTTTCTTAAAATCTTTTGTTAAAAATTGAAAGCTAGAAATTAAAGTAATTTAACTAGAGCTCTTCGAATCTTTTCTTTAAATGAAGGACTTTTTTATTTTTAAATCATGAATTAAATTTACATCAGCAATATGTCTATCTCTTAAATCTTTCGATTTATAAACAATATCGTGTTATAATGTTGCAGCATCAACTTTATTTGTTAGGTCTTCTTTTTTATTTTATTATTATTTTCATCTAATTTTGCATTTGGTCCAGTATAATTATGTCTAAATTAATGTCTTTCTCCAGTATATTTTTCAAAAGCAAATGGTTTTAATAAGAATGAAGTAACTTTAGAAGATTAAATATCTCCGCCAGTTTTCACCCATGGAAATTTATTATGATTTAAATTATTATTATTTGTTGGTTTATTTGATTGTTTTATAATTATTGTTCCAAAAGTAGAATTAAGATTTTTAAATCACTCATTTTCGAATGAAAAATTAATTTATTTACAGAAATTTCGCGTCTCCTCTAACGTTTTATATTATGCCTATTTTTCCTCAATAACTGAACAAATTCTATTTAAATAATTTGCAAATATTTATTTATGAGAATTTAATCTTTCTGTTGGGTTTTTAGGTTTTTTTATGTTAAATATTTTGGTTTAACTTTCACTATATTCTACTCGCTTTTACAATTTAATTAATAAAATCATAATTCAGGGGCATACCTAAAAACCACATGTATTTATAGTACCTCTGCACTATGCCTCTCTCTTTTCTGGGTCCAGCGCAACTTTTCGGTATCACGTCTTACTCTCGATTGATGGTAATGGACAACCATTCCTTCCACGCTCAGTATTTGATCTTCACAAATTATATGATTAAAACTAGTCATACATAACCATTACGAAAATTTATTGGAAACTTTTTAACACCGATAACTATTTATTATACATACGACAATAAGCATCCAAATCCACCGTGGTGCTGACCTCTGCTGGTTCCTCAGGGGAGTTCCTGTACTGCAGCTATAGTGTGCGTAAATTATTGAATACTACAGCCTCTCGATCGGCGTTAATTTTGATTGAACCTGTTGACCTGTTGAAGGACCAGCTCATTTTCCTTAAGCTGCTGATACTTGGCGTCCCTCTTGATCATCTGACCCTTCAGTCGGAGGACCTGATTTCGAAGCTCTCTTCGATCCTATTTCCATCTCTGTTGTGCGTTCACCAACTCCTTTTTGGATGTCATCTCTTCGTTGGCTTGAGTCACTAAATAATTCAAAATAAATAATTATTGAAACGGTATTAATTGAATTGAGAATAATTTTTATTCATTGATGTGATAAATATCCGTTTCTTCGGCCTACCGCCTATCTGGTCTTCGTCCCCACTCCTCAGATACGAACCAGTGAAGATGGCGTGTCACAACTACCATCTTTTCTCGTTCCCATCGGTACAGAGTTCTCGTAAGATTTTCCTACAAACAGAATTTTCATTTCGTAAATAAAGTAGATTTTAATTGTGGATAATTAAGCGCTCATAATAAATGAAACGGAAAATTCCATTATTTATAATAAATAAAACTGGTTGTACAGACCCTTCTAATATAATATTATATTATAGTATATTATTTTTATTATATAATTCTTCGTCGCCTTTTTATTTGCTATACTAAAATTTGGCAGTGCAAAGAAATGTAAACTCTTTATCCAAACCTCTGGCAGAAAATGAAATTGCTCATAATGGAATTTCCCACAGCTTACCTCGTCGAGTGTGGATTCAGTTCAGTAACTAATCTCCTCACCAATCAAAGAAGCAATCTCGATTATGCTAAGAGGCGTGATTTGAGACTGCTTCTCATCCACCTGAAACCAGACACTAAGTCTTTAGCATCAATAAAACCAAGCACATGAGTCTCATTGACTCTGAAATCTCTAAAACTGTTGTATCAGTCATATAGCATTCTGTTTTGTTAGTAAACAGTATTTGGATTGGATTTCAATAGATGTTAATTACCACCAATATTTTGCTCTGTATTGATACTTTGTTTCTCTGCCACCATCCTTGTGCTTTAATATGTTCATCTATTACCATTTTATATTAATCCGAGTTAAATATAAATTGCAACTGTAATCATAAAACATCAATTAAAATCGTAGAACAAGTTTTTGGCCTGTGGCCTAACAGTTTCTTCCACCATTCTTAGAGCAAGGACCAGGGAAGATGTTCGTTAATTTCAGTCATCTTCACTCGTCCCGGCTCTTATGGAGCTCTTACAAGAATTCCCTATTATTATCATTAGTTTATTGGTTGATGGTCGATAGATGGTAAACGTTTCCAAATTTTAAACAACTTTTCAAAGCGAAATCATATACCACGAAATTTTGATGAATTTCTGAACAACAGATTCAATCAGTAGTTAACTCAAATCAAACTTTATGATGTAATGATGAGACTAAAATTATTTATTCAAGATTAAGTTCCTTTAAATTAAAAAAATTTATTTTATTTAATCAAATAAAAAACAGTATTACTTTCAATTTATTTACTAATCATAAATTTTAGGATGATTACAAAATCTCACAAAGAAAATTTTAAAAATAAATGAAGCCAAATTAAAGACTTGTAAGTTTCAAGTTAAACATTACATTCCTTGACGATCAAGCTCCCACTATGTTCATTACAATTCTTCCATTTTTAATCACTATTTTGCCCAAATTCTTCTCACATATTCGATGATCTTTTACTCTTCGACTGACGCTGTTTCTTAATTCTGTATTGCAGTTTATGTAGGATCATAATTTGTCGTTTGTTCACTGATCTTTTCCTTCTCTGGTTAAGAGTATTTAAACTTTAAATTACCATCTATTCGAGGAAATTGTGTCCTGTTACTAACAATGTTCCATTATCATTTACGTTGAGCTTTTCCTTTTTTGAATGTAGATCTTCTACTTACGATTTACATTGCGTTTTCCTTGATTTACTGACAATATTTAAATAGCGATTCGTTGTTGGATCGACAATAATCTAATTTTAATTTATCATTCATTCGGTGATATTCTCACTTTTGTAGTGACCACACTTTAATTATAATTTGCGTCGAGGTCTTCTGTATCTGGCAGACAAATGTTTCTCAAAGATCTAATCATATTCTGTCTGCCAATATTTCAATTATAATTTACGCCAAATTTCTCTTTATCAGATAGGCAATATTTTGAAATTTATTCATTGATGAGAAGGTCAATCACCGACATCTGTTTTTTCTATATAATCGGAATATGTAGTTGTTATTAGTAATTTTACTTCAAATAATTTAAATTTACTTCTTAAATATAACTTGATCTGGCCGGAATCAATATCTGATAATTGTGATTAAGTACACAGATTTTTAAATAGATTTTATCTACACTGGTAGCTTTTTAAAAATATCCACTCTTTTTACAATAAATACACTACACATATACACCTCTCTTTTTATAGCTGTTTGGGGTGTCGGTTGACTGAATGATTCAGCCTACCAATACATTCTCTGCCATCTCTTACTCACAATCGCACACACCATCGGTATACTAGTCGTCACCGGTAATTGAAAATTTTATGAATTAAGTTTTGTCATCTTTTTTCAGGTTGTGGCTTGCATCTCATCTTGCCGATGTCCCGTCAATCATTGCACGATTTTGGAAAACTAGATCAGCATGTACTACTCGGTAAGTAATTACTGTTTTGCTTAAATGACTTCATTTATTTTCACTATAAAGATTATGGATTTTCCAATTTTGTAAGTGCCTAGACCGGTGGTTTATTTTCAAGATAATACTGATAAAGTTTCTAATTGCTATAACATTGATAATGACGAATATTACTACATTACTAAAATTTTAACTTATTATATTAAATATTTAGGTCGCAGAGACCCTTTTAACATTTTATTATAATATTGTAATGTATTTATACTATACATTTTAGTTACTGATAAACTTTCTGAAAAGTCCATTATATTCAACAAAATTTTATTTATGAAATTTCAAATCTTAAGAAACTGTTTTTTAAAAGCTGAATACTTAAACAACGTTTTGAAATATTTTTAAAAAATTCTTGAAATCTTTTTTTGAATTTTCTTCTTCAAACTTTAAATTGCAATTTTCAATTTTTTATCCTTATCAAATTTACCTAACTTAATAAAAGCATTCAATACATTCGACCTATTTATTTCATCAAGATTACTTGATTACTCTATTCAATACAGGCATAAAACCAATGATCACTGCAAACATAATACACCTTATAATCTAAGTCAAACATACTTAATAAACTAAAAACATTCAAAACTCTAAATAAACCAAATATAATACACTCATAAAACTAATATTGTATCCACTAAACTAATCACCATACTTAATTAATTTAATCTGTTTACTTCATCGAATACAATTAATTATATCCAATCTATATGTTTATTTCATTTTAACCAACTGAATTCATAAATTAATTAAATCAATTAGATTCTATACGAAATACATTGAACCTTTATGAACTCAAAAAATGTAGAGTTATATAAAAATATGAAAGAAATATTAACAGGTGTAAAACTTTAAAATATTACCAAGGAAAATTTAAATATAAACAGGAGCAAAACTTAAAACTATCACTAGGGGCAAAAGTTTTTAGAACAACTTAAGCAAAAATAAAATACCTCCAGGGAAAATTATCCGATGAAAATTAATCGAATAAAATTAAATACTGTCAAGGAAAATTTTAAAAACCCAGCCGGGGTAAAATTAAAATACTAACCTGAGACAAAATTAAATACTAT
>MQRL01598963.1:2656-14104 GCA_001938525.1 Dugesia japonica
TGCAGCAAATAAAAAATATAACAATAAAAATATTAAAAAGATAATAACAACCTGTATTATTAATCACACAAAAAATATATAATCTCAAATTCTAAATCAACTTATTAAAACTAACTTAATAAATTCAATAAAATTAACACATTCAATTATTTGATACAATTAAGACCTATAATATAATTAATCTACATAATACATCTAATATAATCTATCGAGTCATCAAATTTACCTAATTTAATAAAAGCATTTAATGAATTCGACCTATTTATTTCATCAAGATTACCTGATTACTTTATTAAATACAGTCATAAAGCCAATGAACAAGCCAAGCATAATACACCTTATAATCTAAGTCAAATATACTTAATAAACTAAAAACACTCAAAAATCTAAATAAATCAAATATAATACATTCATAAAGCTAATACAGTGTATGTACTAAACTAATCACCATAGTTAACTAATTTAATATGTTTACTTCATCAAATACAATTAATTTAATACAATTTAATTTATACGTTTAATTTATTTTACCCTTCCTAATTAATAAATTAATTAAATTATTCAAATTCTTTACCAAATACGTTGAACCCTAATATAGCAAATGAACTCCAAATTTTAGAGTTATATAAACATAGAAGAAATATTAACAGATGCAAAAATTTAAAATATCACTAGTGGCAAAAATTTTAAGAAAAACTTTGTAAAAATGAACTATTCACTTATATTAAATTAAATACTTCGAGAGAAAATTAACCGATGAAAATATCAATCAAATAAAAATTAAATACTGTCAGGAAAAATTAATTGATGAAAAATGTTATCAGTGAAAAAATCTTATATATTACTATATGAAAATATTAAATACAAACCATAGAAAAATTTAAAAAATCAGAAGCAAAATTAAAATACCAACAGTGAAACTTAACCGATGAAAAAATGCTACCAGCTACAAAATTTTAAAATATTACTAGAGGTAAAAATTAAAATATGTAAGTTGTAAAACTCAAAAATACTATTAAGGCAAAAATTAAAAATAAAATCTTACATTCTCAAAATTCAAAGCCAGTTCACTAAAAATTAACCTATTTGAAAATTCTAAAATAAACACATGAAAAATCTTATATAGAAAATTAAATACCAAAGGTGAAAATAAACTGAATAAAATTCAAATATAAAAATTAAAATTAAATCTATTAATAATAAATTATAAATACAAAATAAAATTATTAATACACAATAAACACATTTTAAATTTCGCCAGCAATTTTTAAATTAAATCTACGCAAATCTTAAATAAAAAAATATACACAATAGAAATTAATCTAAGTTAACCTACTTAGAATTAATTGCTTAAAATATTACCTTTAATAGAGTAAAATTAGCCGAGTAAAATTCTAATATTATACTTTATTGATATTTCTTATTTATTATTATTTTGGTATCTTTGATTATTATTATTTTTATGTATGCATTATATGTTGTATTTATTATGTATTTATAATTTTATTTTGTGTTTATAATTTATTATTATTATTTGCTATTTATAAAAAATATATTTATGAAATTTAAAAGTTTAATGTAAAGTTGATTAAAAATTGAAATATTCAAACAAGGGAAAAATGCTTAGATAAATAACAAAATTTTAAATTAAATTTATAAATAAAAATTTCTCGCGAAATTGGAAAAATTTCAAAAAAATTCGGTAAACTATTCAAATATCAAAAAATTGAATGTCATAATTCCATCTCTTTGTTTTATTGTTAGACATCCAATTTAAATTTTCGTTGGGGAAAACATTAACCAGTAAATTAAAAGCAGTCACTAAGTAACAATAATTTCCCAAGCTACTAATATTTAATAATTTTTAATGAATTTAATAAAAATTTCTACTAAAGATTTTCATTTTAAAACCTTTTTAAAAAAACCTTTTTAAATATTTATTTCAGAAAAACAAAATTTGTTTGTTTAGCAAAAATATTATCACATAAACAAATGAATAATGCTTAAAAAATTATTGAAAAAATTGAAAATTTATAAAAACACCGAAATTCCAGACGAAATTGTTTCATTTGAAATTCATTCCGACATCATCCATGAGTATTTTCAAATTCAATATTTAAATCCCAAAAAAATAAATAATTTCAATTTAACAGTTGAGAAAATGGATAATTGTTTTGAAAAGTCAAGTAACAATGTATGTAAGTAAATGCCATCAATTCGATAATAAAACATTTTTAATTAATCTGAATTGTTTTAATTTTCATATTTTATTCACATTCATTTTGTTTATTATTAACAATTTTGTTACGGAGTTTTTTCAAGGTCGTATTTGTCTGAATACGTATTTATATTGGTTTTATAAAAAAAACATTTTTTTCACAATAAACATATTTAGAAAGCAAATATTTACATTTCTCAATCGAAAATATACGTTATTCATTTATGAAGCCCACTTATATAAAAATGTATACATGCGCTTCTAATAACACAATGGTTAATAATATTAAAAATTGTTGGGCTTCGAAGCTTTTGATGTTGTTAATTCTTTCTATGATGGACATTTTCTTTCTTCTAACTGGTCTTCTGTATATATTTCTCATTTGGATAGATATCTCTTTAGGGTAGATACTCCAAAGCCGGCAGAAATTAGAAAATGCCTCGTGCATTGTTTTATCTACCCTGGGTCCATTCGGGACTATGCGGTTTCCCGTCTTATAGTTTCAATTTGAATGTTGGCTGCAGTTTCTTCAAGTCAACCTAAATATTCTTTGTAGAATAAATAAATATCCTAAATATCCTTAAACTTCTTTAAAATAAACACATAACTTTGCTGATGGCATTCAAATTTTATTTACAACAAAGAATCGTCTATCAATTATCCAAATCGACTATTTTCTTGCCGCTTCTTCTATCTTCTTCTGTCTCCATCTTTGACACTTGACTGAGAGTTCAGACTGTCAATATCAAGGCTTTCTTTCAATCGGCGTAAGATTTAATGATGTCGGCCATTGCTCGAGTGGTTTGAGAGACTGCCAAGAGTGCGAGCATTTCTGCGTTGGAGTTTCAATATCTCAGCTTGCATCTTTTTATGTTTTACCAAGCACAAATTCTTTAACTCCGTTACCGAACATCCAAATGTGGTATTGGTTGCTTTAGACACTAAATAATAGAATAGTTTATCTTGATTTATTAAATGTACATATCATTAATAGTGTATATCATTTAATGTGATATTACAATTTTATTATTATTCGAATTAGTAATTAAAGAATTTCTATTTGATGCGGTTTAGAATTAGGATTTATCTAAAAGAAAACTCAACTGATACAACGGTAGAACACTGTATTAATTTTACAATAAAATTTCAATCACACTACTGTTTCTTTAGTGTCTTTAGTCCTATCTGACGAGAGAAGAAAATGTCGGAGAGCAGTTTTAATACTTGACGAAAGCCGGTCTGATCTCTTTGAGTACTCTTCTGCTTCCAATTGGGTGTTTCGCATTTGGACGCTCAACTGCTGCTGCTGCTGTGAGAGAGCCGTTTAGTCGAAGAGCAACTTGATCAATTCCTTCTCTTTCTCCATCTGTCAGGTGAAGATTTCCGTAAGTTTTGATTTGAAACATTCTCCTTACTCATCGACTCGGATATGCAACTTTTTCAATTGGTCGGTTCTTTTGGTGAACATCTAATCTTGTAACTGTATGTTTTCTTTTAATGCGGTGATTTTAATATCCTTCTGCTGCAGTCTAACCTGAATGAATCACCAGGGATCGGTGTCGATTCCTTCCAGCCCCAGAAAATTCCAATAGTTGGGCATATCGCTGCTGGAATTGGAACTGGTATTGTTAAACATAGTTAATTTCAACGTTACRATTTAWTTAAGTTGAATAGATTTGTTATTTACTTCAAATACCTGATTGTTATTTTATTTACTTTAACATCACTCAAGGGTATGGTAGTCCATCACACATCATCACAAGCGGAGCTGGAGTTTGGCATAATGTTTATTGATATTGCATTTATTATTCATTAATGTCCCTCCCGGTTATCGAGATTATTGATCATAGAAACTTGCTTTCCTTTATTAATTTATATTTGATTTGCCTCTTTACATTTCATGCGAGTCAAGCTCCCTTGGGATGATAAATGATCTCTCCGTCCGTGCTCATAATTACTCTAAATCAAAATTGTAATTTAAACTTTTATCAATAAAGTAAATTAATCACAACTAAAATAATTCGAACATAATTAAGAAAAATGCAATTAATACTAATGCAAATAATAAGAAGTCATAACACAACATCATAAAATTAAGCTGTGATATTTTTCTCTAAATATACACCGGTAATTTCATCAGTTATCACTCTTAATTTAATGTCAAGGAGAAGGGTTTAACCACCGTGCATCAATTGTGAAGACTTATTTCGACAATGATTTATCATACTAACTCAATTCGTCGTTTATTTGCATAATCACTTGTGTCCAATCTATATTATCAACACTTAATTTCACTAACTCAATAACTAGATTTTTCACTCTTTATTATCTATTGTAACCATGCGTCTTTCCGATTTTTCATTCATCTATATATATTGGCATTCCTCTTTATTTATAATCACTCAATACTCGTAATTCAACTTTATACAATGATGGATAATATCAAATAATGGTGACCCAGCGGGGCCGACTGATATCAATTCTCACATTGGTGCGCTTCTTCTCATTTGTTTCATATTATTCTAATATCTAAATAAACAACTTATTTTCCTCAATTATAGATAATGGAATTTTGCTAAAAAGAAAAAATGCTACTTGCGATTTTTAACTATAAATCAACAAAACTATATTGAAACTTTATTAAGAGAAATGATTTTCTGAAAAATGCCTTTTCTTTTATACTTCACTATATCGTCAAATATTGACCGATACAGTTAGTGTCCACTTCAGATTTCTGTTAATCCCAAGAATCATACGGTGTTCACCCGTAGATTCTACAGAAATGTCTCAATATGGACATGATTTTTTATTTTTGTAGTGTATTTATGATTTCTACCAAGCTGAACCACTTAACAAAAAATAATATTTTTGTGAAAAATAATAATTTTCCCACAACTTTTAATAGTTTTATAAATAACGCTAACTACAAGTAAATACATGTAAATATGAAAATATCAATACTAAATTCTTACATAAAGTCATCAGACCTTCTTGCACATATGACTTTCCTGTTTTAAATCCTCCTTGTTCATGATAAATAATAATATTTATTTAATAATAATAATTTTTATTATATTTATAGATAATAACAATAATTTCCCATTTTAATATTTTTTAAAAAATTATAATAACACAATTCTTCTACTTTAATCTGATTAATATTTTAATAATTTATTATTTATAATGATGATGATGATTTATTTCACTTTGCTTTTCCTATCATATCTCTTTAAAATATCAAAATATTTTAAAATAATTAGTTGTTTTAATCTTTACCTTTCTCTCATTATTAGTAAGAAAAACGCTATCCTCATCAAATATTTATTTAAGGAAAAGTTTCTATAAATTGAAAAACTGAATTAGAATAGTTTTAATTTTCAATCAAATATACACAATAATTATTAAAATTATTTTCTTGAAATATTTTAAATTTCTAAAACTTTATAAATATTTTAATTGCGCATATAAATTTGAAATTAAACAATTTAAATATCATTCTCACACTCATTAATATAATTTTATTTTAATATATGGATACTTTTAATACATTTATATCAATTATAAATAATGATATATATTCCTGGTTTTATTTACATTCTCCTTTTTGATAACTTAAATAATTTGATTTATGATAATTTTAATAATTAAAAAAAATTTCAATAAATTAAATTTATTAAAAAACGAAAAATTAAAAAATTTAGAAAATTTAGAAAATTATGTATTTTTATTAATTATAACATAAATAAAATATTAAACATTTATATAAAAAATATAAATAAAACATTAAATAAAACACAAATTCTAAAAATAAAATTTTAAATAATAAAAATAATATAATATAATAATTTTATATGTTTTCCTTTTCAATTGAATAAAATTAATATAATTCATGATAATTATAATTTAATAAACTTTTACAAATTGAAAGAATTTTTAAAAATTTAAAAATAAAATACTAATTAAATAATAAAATTTTTTAATGTATTTAGAATTTTGAGATTAAATTTAAAGTTAAATTTAAATTGGAATATAATTTAAATTTTATTAAAAAAATCTAATAAAATGTTAATAAAATATAAACAATTTTATAATAATGTTCTAATATTGGTTAAATGTTTGAAAAAGTCATAATAATCCTAAAGAAGGCAAAAGTCGAAAATTTGAATATCTATAAACAAAAATTTAAATTGATCGAAACTATTACTTGATTTAAACGAAATCTAAAATTATAAAATCATTTAAACAAATATCAATGCATTAYTTTACAAAGTTTCTTTTAAAAATAGGTAGTCACATTTCAATTAAATTTATCCTGTTTAAAATATAAAAAGTTTTTATAATTACCAGTAAAAATTATTTAAAATAAAAAATACAAAAAAATACAGTAAAAGTTTTACCAAAGAAATACATTATTAAAAATTATACTAAATGATTTATTATAATTACCAGTAAAAATTATTAAAAATAAAAAGTACAAAAAAATACATAAAAAATTATCAATTAAAAAATGTGTCGATTTGTCTGTGTCAATTTTTCATGTGTCGAATTGTCTGGTCACCGTATTTTTGTATCCTCTTACTAATTAAAGATATTGTAGTCTGAGATATGTGATGTGTGTTTCAAAATACATATATGCCTATTTTAAATGAAATATAATTTTTATATAAACTGATCGTACAYAATGATGCAAGATATTCTAATCTGTTATMAATTAATGTTAACCTAAAAAAGTAAAATTTGATATCTTCATCGATCTTAACTTATAATACCCGGGCAACACTGAAGAATCAGTGGACATTGACTTCAATACAATGGAACAGGTTAATATGAAATCTGATGTTAAATCTGAAATCAATAATTAAAATGAAAATCATTAAATCAAAAGAGTTTCAATCAAACGTAAATTTGTAAAAACTGTGTATTTGCTTTTTTTTTATCATTTCTCTTCCATTTCCTTCTTTATTCTAGCAAGATCTTCTGAATCTAACGACGCTATGGTAACAAATTGTTCTTGATATCTTAGCATCGTGTAAAAATGCAGTTATCAAATAAAACTTTGCTTAACGAGCTGATTAGTTCTCATTTAATTAATGAAAAAATAAGCAAATTAGCCCCTTTTTGTACTACTTTCCTCATTTTAAAAACTTGAAAAACTATAACACTTGAACTTAACTAAAATTTAGAGACATCTCTCTTCATCTGAAAAACTGCAAAAACATTTATTCACAAAACAAATGTCAATCGCTGACTGAAACTTTAACCATGCTGCTAGATCCATCTTCCTATCTGTTATGAATATTCTCAGAAAAAGTAAAAAAGAAAGAAAAGTCCGTCGGCGGAAATACTAATCAGAATAATCATTTTTGAGTAGTGTAAAACATTTATTAGAAATAAATTTACAATAAAACAAAAACATGATATAATAAAAGTAGAAATGTAAACTTTGATACAACTTTTAAAAAAATATAAAAATTTTTTATAAAAATATTTATGCATAGATTAAAACAAAGCAACTTTAATAAATTATAGTACTATTCATAGAAAATTCTCAGAAATACAATAACAGACAAACTTAAGTATAATAAGCGATCAACAACTGTTTGATATAATAATAAATTGTCTTATGATTGACCATGCAATTTCGAATTCATGTAAAAATACAATTTAGATGTACATTATTTTCTACAAATTCTTTTCAAAATACTTGAAACTCATATATTATTTTATAAAATATTTACACGTTTTTCAACAAAATTTTAAAATAGTTGCAAATTTTACAATTACAATTGTTACAAGAATTATTGTTATTCCGAATTCCCAGTTACTTTATTGGTAAAAACGTATATCTTAGAGTCCCGAATTCCGCACTTCTAAATCTGATCACAATATTACAATAGGTACTTTTAGATTGTGAACAACAAAATTTGAACACCTTTAATTTAAAAATAATCATATTAATAATCTTTCTAAAATTTTTAACTCCCAACTCACCTTCTAATATTGTCGCCCCAAAATACAAAAATAGTATAGTATTCATACTTTGTCTATTCTATATGTAGAATGATGTAACTGCTAAAATGATAATTTATTTTATTTTTGGGTGAATAAAAATCAGCAACAGAATTTAAATTTTTGATTAATATCGGTATTTTTAAAATGTTTTCACCATTTTTAGTAATTTACGATTTTAATCATAATTCTTTATTATTAATATAAGTAAAACTTGCAATTTTACCAAACATATAATCTCAACAAAATAATACAAATTGGAAGTTAAAACTAAAATAATTTCCCTGATAAATAATACAGAGTCTACAAATTTACAATAATATTTTTTTACAATGCACCCATTCTTTCTTAAATTGATATGTTTACAGACAAAAATATAAAAATGATTTAAAAATCAATTACTTCGTACAATAATTTTATTAGTTTAATTGTGATTGTTAAAAATTTATCAACCTAATGTTATTCAGTGTTTAATAGCTGCTGGCTCTAATAACTAGGTTCAAATAAAGAAACTAATAAATCATAATTTAATATCCCGAAATCGGTATTTTTAAAAGCAACGTATAAGCATGTGGTTCTCATACTGGAATCCAATAATTTTCATTTGAAATTTGTATGATCTACACATTTAGAAGTTTTAAGCAAATTTGCGGTGATATAGAAACGTTTCAAAAAATCTGCATTATTCTAACACTAATATTATTCAACTATTTTATTTTCAGGCATTCAATAAAAATCTAATTTAAAATTTGTTAATAAAAAATTATAAAAAATAAAATAAATATTCATACAAAACTATAAATTCAATAAATTATTTATTTTTGCATGTGAATTTGTTTATATATTATCAATTTTATTAATTTAATTTTGAATTCTAGTGTACCTAGTTTTTATATGCCAATAAATAAACCTACAATTTCGGTTAGTATTATTATTATTATTATTAGTAGTAGTTTTTATTTATTTATTAAATTGAACATAAACTATTTAATTTATCAAACTATCTTAAAATCCTCACGAAGAACAAGTTAACAATTTAATTAATAAAGAATTAGAATAAACCATTTTAGAGTATTTATTTTAACAGAAACCTGGGGAATTTTATAGATTCATAAAACATCTCTTATACTAATTTGAAAAAATGTATTAAACGTTTGCGTAATGTTCTTCTGAAGGTGAATTTAAAAATTTATATTTTACAGTAATTTATAATATTAACAAATTATATTTATCACTTGAAATAAGAAAAATTAAAGAATTAATTTTGATACAATAATTTTATTTGATTATTTATGCGGTTACTAAAATCGTGTTTTAATTTAATTTATCGAATTATTTAAAAAATTTCAAAAAAATACGAAAAATAAAAATTTATTTGTACTTTTTGTCAGAAAAATAATTTGGATTAATCAATCAATTACGATTGTAATTGATGAAAAATTGGTACAAAACAACGTTATTTTAATTTTTTATTTTTACTATTTTATTTTATTTATTATTTTATTTTGTGTAATTTATTTTACATTTTTTCATCATCATCGCTATTTTCGTGGTTCCGTTTGAGTCGAGGCTGTGATTGAAGCGTCTTGACTATTCTGTACTTGTACTTGTAGACATAACTCAATTAATTGCTCTGTGTGCTCTTTGCAGAGCTTCGCCACCTCGCTGTTTCGATTAGTCCCCCTTTGCTGCGCTAATCTCTAACGTATTGAAGGCATCTTTACCCTTCAATTGAAGAAATATAAACAAGTATAAAGACTCTCCATGCATTCTCTGAATAGACGGTTGTTCTGCTGCTCCATCTCCCGACTCTCAATCGTCCTCTCCCACAGCTGGTGGAGGTGAGTAGTTGTAGGCTCCGCAGTTGGAACACTTTACCAATCAACTATCTTGTTATTTCTTACTATAATATACAAGAGTATTAATTAATTAGTTTAAGAAAAATTATCAGTTTTTTAATAGTTATCATAACTATTTAAATTATTTATTAAACGCCATGTTTTTATCAATGATAAAATTATAAATGACAAAAAATCTCATAATTATTACATAACCAACACTGAACAATACGAAAAGTACTCTCAGTAAAAATATTAAATCATCATCTTGGTAGAATTGAATGAGAACTTCCTCTCAAACAGCTTCGTGTGGACAATATGCAGCATCTTCATAACTTCTGAGAATTCTCCAGGAAAATATTTGGCAACATTTTCATTTGCCGAGCAACCTTGTTCATAATCTTCACGTTATATAGTGCATTCCTTTTTTAAAGCCGAAAATTCCCTATTCCTTTCTCTAATATACAAGAGTATTAATTCATTTTAGTTTAAAAAAATGATCAGTTTTTTAATCGTTACCATAATTATTTAAATTATTTATAAAACGCCATGTTTTTATCAATGATAAAATTATAAATGACAAATAATCTCATAATTAATGCATAACCAACACTGAACAATCAACATTAAATTTTATGTTTAAATTCTTCGTCAACAGATCATATATTAATAAAATTCATATTCGGTAAAGGCATTTCACCCCTGCTTTAGATTCATACTCATGATCATTTTGGTAATAACTGAAATTATAATAAACTATTATTAGATTATGGAGATTTTTTCCAAATCTAATGATTTTATCTTATGATTTTTTCAAAATTCCATATTTGTTTTTATGAATGGTGTGATTTTTCTGGAATTCGATTTTAATTTCGGCTTACTAAATTAAGGAAATTTATTATTTAATATTTTCCAACTAAGTTTTCGTCTATCATAAACCTTTGGGGTTCTACAATAAAATTTTAACATAAAACGATACCAGAAAAACATCTATAAAACAAATTATCACGAAATATTAATAATTAAATACACACAAGTACTCCGTTACATCAGTGAAAACCTGACTCATGTCAATGATCAACACTACTATTAGTTTAATTATTACTCGGAAAAATATAAGAGGAAAGACGCCATTGAATTTCAGCGAATTAGATGGATCGATAACAAAAATTATTTATCTATTCTCAACTGTCCACCTCATTATACTCGTTGGAATCTTAAATGCGTTAATTTAATTTAACTAAACCCAGCTAGGTGCTCAACATTGATTAATCTGCAAAATTTTTATTGGGATAATTCTTTTTTATATAGAAAAGAATTATATATTAAAGAATTTATTTCAAATCATATCATATCTTTCGTTGATTTTAATTAGTCTGGATT
>MQRL01599886.1:6723-17980 GCA_001938525.1 Dugesia japonica
TATCAAATTATCATTTCCAATAACTATTACAACTTTATCTCAATAATCAAGGTTAAGTGAGAACATTCAACCACAAGTAAAAAACGATTAATTTTATACAATTTCATCTATATTTTATTGTTACACGATTTACCAATTCTACAGCGCGTTAATTTTGTTATATTAGTTCAAAACATCATTTCATCTCAAATATATTAATTTATCATTTGTTATTTTAAATTTATCAATTCACTTTAATCTCTCGATTCGTTTTAGTCTCTCGAAATTTCATCATATCATTTTTTTCATCGTATCTCATTATCATTTCATTTAATCCTCGTTTATCATTATTGCTGATTCATTTCTCTGTTCATCTATTAGTGGATGACCTCTTGTGAAGGTAACCGACAGGTGACGATCATCGTTGTCAGCAGAGCCAGTTGATAACAATCCTCACTTCGGTACACTTCTTTTCAATTCATTTCGTGATATTTTAATATTAAAACCAATAGATAATAAGAAATTACTTTTTCTTTTCCACGGGTGATAAGGTTTGTAATAATACTACTTGTGATTTTAACAATAAATCAGCATTACCTATAATTAAATTTTTAAAACTGATTTTCATCTGATTTACGATATCATAATAAGTATAGAAATCCCATATTATTTTATAATTATGTATTTTGGTATTTTATTGTTTTTATAATTAGCTTTTGAAATTAGTTGGTCCAGACTCTCGCAATTGTCTGATTTTCCGAATCTGAATAAAAATTTACCAATGAGTTATTAGTGAGACAGAAACAAAGAGCTTGCTTGAATATCTATGCAAGCTTGGAAAATCCAAACTCCCTGTCAATTAATCGCCAGATAGAATGTAAAGCTAAATTCTAATATGCTAACACGTGTCTGTCCCATAGAATAGAGGATTAATCGCAAGTTGAGACACTTGAGGGAAGCTATGTGTGAATCGTGAACGGCTAGTAGTAAACTAAAGTGCGAGGATGTGTGCACATAGTAACCTGGCGTAAGTGCACTGTCGAATAAGAAAGTTATATTAGTCAATGGTCAAACTACTATATAAATCCTATGCAAATACGATAATACACTCCATTTTTTCTTTATCAACAAAATTTTGATAGACTCGCTAAAATTTTATCTAAAACTATGTTGCGAGATCTGAATACGAGGAGTTCAATAAATATTAAAAGTAATGATATGAGTGATATAAAATGAAAAGCAAATCGTGCTTTTGTATTGAATTGAGATCAAATTGAAATGACAGACAATAAATTCGAAATAGAAACGATAAATCCGAGTTGAACTGACATAAATACAACTGAAATTGAAACAATGAATTTGAATTGAAATGAAAACGTTATATCAAGAATCAAAACAATAAATCTATCTATTTGAATTGAGACAATAGCTATGGATTCAAATGAAAAGGATATGTCAAAGATACATCTGAATTGTAACAATACATTAAACTGAAATAAAATAATTCACAAACTCAGATAGAGCATCCAGGACCGAAATAATACGATTAATTAATTCAAAAAACAATCGTGAATCTCAATAAGATGAGATGGTAGCTGAAAATTGCAAATCAACAAGGAAGTGAAGCCAACTAAAGTAATTGAACAAAACCACGGAGCAATATTAAGTTAAACGGAACTAACAGTTAATGAAATCTTAAAAGCGATAACAGATGAAAGTGAATTCCTATGATCGGTAAAGACGGGTCATCTAATTTGGAAATGGAGTTTAATGTAAAACTGATTAAGTGAAATATCAAGGTGTCGTATAGTGAGACGGGAGCTTGATCAGTAATACACATGAATTAGAAATAATTCACACGTCTTAATGTCCTGATTTTTAAATTTTTTTTTCTTATTGTTCAGTCATAAATTTTTTATTTTTATAAGTGTTTGTTAAAAATATGTCAATTTATAAATTTACTTTTGAGTTCATTGGTCGCCAAACTTAAATATGGAACTAGGTGAATTTCATTCTTATGAAATAAATAAATAGTAATGTTTTAAATTTGATAGTGAAATAGTTGAGGTCATCATGATAGACAATGAATTAATTAATAAATTATTATGGATATTAATTAAATTAATGATAAACTGTTTTGACAATTGAGATTTTGTTTGCGCTCTAAAATTTTATAGCTAAAATTAATGAACCTACCATCAACTGATCAATACGATTATGAATTGATTAAATCAACTCTAGAGGTTTTTAGGGAATTCTATAGAGAGCTATTTAAAAGTTCAAACAAGAAAGGATACGAATATCTTCTCTCGTTCTTTATCCAGAAGTGAGAGACGAAGCCATAATAGGCCGCAGGCCGAAGAAGCGTTATTGCATTTTACATTTATGAAGTACTTATCCTATTTTTAATTTTAGATTTGTTTGATTATTGTAATCACAGATGGCAGATATTTCAAAGAAGACATACTGTTAATGCTCAATAATGAAGGTGACGGAATTTTTTTTGGATTCCATGGTAATGTACCATCGAGTAAATAGAGAGAAAACAGGCCATCTATGATAGAGATAAAGTCAATATTAGATAAGAGAACAGATTATAGATTACTGAGCATTGGTGAAGCGAGTAGAAAACGGTTGCTATCTCATTTGAGGAATAACACAGGGAATCTGCCAGAGGTCCAGATTCCGGTGATAATGATAGTATAATCACTACAAAAAATGCTTTGATGTTAACTTGTTGTTATTTTTCATAGTTTTGGTGATATGTATGTCACAGTTATTAAATATAAATATAAATTTTAGATAAAATGTTAACACCACAAATCATCGTAAATAATGAGAAATTATTTTTGTAGATGAGAAGGTGTTTAAAAATACATTAATACATTGAATAATTGAATTTAGATGAAATAATTAATTTGAACATAAAATATTTTACACGTGATTTATATATATATATATTTATATGTAAATAAGAGTTACTAAAAATTTCTTTGCCCCAAATCCTCTCTTGATAGAGTATTAAAAAGTTGATGTGTGACCAATGGAATTTCGGTGTGACCAAATCATTTTATTGGAAAATCCTTTTTGAAATTTTAATTGAAGAGTTATATTATTGGACAATCCTGATAAAAGTTAAATCCAGCGTGTGCTTGAAGCACCGTCCATTGTTAAAATTTTATTGGAGAATTTTGTAAAAATTAAGTTACATGTATGTGTTTGGAGTACTGTATAAACGAGTTCAGTTTTATCAAAATTTGCTCATTAGCCAAAAATTATTCAGTTCATTAAAGTTATTTCTGGTACAATAAAGTTTATTCTGTTTGGTTGGATTTTATTCAATTGCAGTAATTTTTATTTATTTGGAAGAGTTGTTTTGTCAGAGACGCAACGTATTTGATTAGAATCAGATTATTTACGAAATTAGAGATCAAGTGTCGTTTAGAGCCCGGTAGACGCAAGAATCAAAGGCAAAGTAAAACAAGAAGAAGAGAAATTTTTATTGAAGCTGCTTTGATCAAACAAGGCGTTAACATGTGTAAATAACTTACCAATTAAGGTAATTGGATATTTTTTTATAAATGTAACTTTAGGAAATAAAATTAATAGAATTAAGATGACTATTCTAGATAAATTGTTCCCAAAAGTAATAATAGGAGTAAGAGATATGAAAAAATGAACATTTCGATTTTAGCAAAAGTAAACTGTGTAACTGTAGATGAAATAAAAGTAACTTTCCTATCAAAAATAATAGAGTTAGCGGAAAACTAAAGTGCAATGTATCCAAGGGTCCAGATAATAGTGCGAGAAGTGTGAAGGGCGCTTAAATGCGTACAGTAAGAGTTATATTAGAAAATACAGTTACAATTTTGAGAAAAGAGAAAGTAACTGTTTTAGCGAGTGTAGATAGCGATATTTTTTGTTTGAAGGAAGTTTCATTTAGTCCTTATAAAGATAAGTTAGCGAATAAAGAGGTTTTAGCTGCAAATAGTGATTCCTATGTTAGAGGAACTGGTAAAATCCCGATAACAATAATTAACTTAAAAAATAAAGACAATACAATGTTTAGAAATACAAGATTAGGTTGCATTGAAATTGTAGATGATACAGAAGATAAAATTGGAAATATTAATAGAATATATCAATATATCGGTATGGGGCATATTTAATACATAACGAATACGATTATGAACAGATTTTTAGTTGATATCCATAAAATGCGAAAAATACTGTAATAAAGATAATAACAGTATTTAAAGATATATTTAGTAAAGATAATTATGATATCAGACATTGCCCAATTTTAAAACACGAAATATATGTAATTGATTCTAAACCTATCGATCAACCATTACAAAGAGTTCCTCTTCATTTAGAGATGAAAATCGACTAGATGATTAATGAGCTTAAACAAAACGGAATTATATGCGAGAGTGCAAGTCCGTGGTTTTCACCTATTGAGGTTTTTCAAAAGAAATCGGGAGACAATTTATTATGTATAGACTATAGAAAATTCAACTCATTTACTAACCGACCTATACATTCTATTCCAGATGACCACCAGTTGTTTGATTCACTTGTGGGAACAAGATTCTTTAGAGCACTTAATTTATCTAGTGTTTATTACAATGTAGAAATGAATGACAAAGACAGAGGGAAAACAGCTTTCGCTACACGAAAAGGTCAGTATGAATTTAATCGCATGCATTTTGGACAGTGTTGAGCACCAGCAACCTTTTAAAGATTAATGCATTTATTTCTCAGAAAAGAAAATTTTGATAAATGCATAATATATCTCGATGATATTTTGATTTTCGGGAAAACCATAGAGAAACACGATTAAAGACTAAAAACGGTGTTAGAGAAGATATGGCAGTCAAGAGTTAAGTTATCTCTCAAAACATGTGTCTACTTGTAAGCTTCAGTAAAATATTTGGGTCACATAATATCAAGCGAAGTAGTGACAACTGATCCAGAAAAAAATAGTGCAGTAAATAATTGGAGTATTCCTAATAAAATGAAGAATTATCAAGTTTTCTAGAGTTTTGCAATTATTACAGAAGATTTATTTGGGGATATGCCAAAATTGTTAAACCTCTGGAAGATTTGTTAAGAGATGTAAATATCACGAAAAACGGGAAAAGGTAGATTTGACATGGGAAGAATTCCACAAGGAATCTTTTGAAAGTCCGAAACATAGTGTCAAAAGCACACCAGTCTTATCGTTTTCAAATAGAAAGGATATTGGGATCAGTTTTAAGACAAATTCAAGATAACGAAGTAAAAGTTATATGCTATGAATCTAAAACGTTTTCGAAAGCAGAAAAAATGTATTGTATAGCCATGAAAGAAATCATGGCAGTTTATTACTTTGTGAAGAAATACAAGTATTATTTATTGGGGAAGAAATTTTTTATTCACACAAATCATAAGAGTTTAACATGAATGTTGAATTGGAAAAGACCAAATACATCATAGTATTGCTACTGGATTGATGAACTAAATATGTGTGATTTTGAAATTCAGATTCAAAAAGGATTATCACATGCAAACGCGGATGCACATTCTAGAGAATTCCAATACGAACAATGTGAAATAATATTTTACTAGATATATAGCGTTAATACCACTGAAGAATATTTCTGCAAAGACAGTTACCGAAATGATTTGTGAAAGATGGATCTCGTACTTCGGAATTCCGAGGATAATTAATACAGATAACTGAACACAATTTAAATGGGCTGAAATGAAGGCATTATGTAATAAATTACAATAAAGCAATAATTTTCAGCCCCATCTCATCACCAGGTTAATGGGCTTATAGAACGCTTATTTAGAATCGCCAAAGACAAATTATATTCATCTTGTAAGTCACATAACCAATAGTGGGTTAATGCAACTTCTTTTGCTGAACTAAGTATGAGATCCNCAAATAACAAAAAATTGGAGGTCTCACCTTATGAAATTCTGTTTCGAAAAAGGATGAATTTGAAAGCAGATATTTTGACTGCCAAATGTAGAATCTGACAAGAAGGATTTACAGAATAAATTTAAAAAAACAAAAGGAGAGAATTACAGAACAGAGAAAACAGATTCCAACAGAAACTAGAGCATAAAATAAGAACACTGTGTTAAAGATTGGAGATTGAGTATTGGTAAAAACAGAAGAGAGAGGGTTACTTATACAGGACCGTAGATGGTAAGCAAGTTTCTCAGTAATTATAATTTAGAATTAGATAATGGAATGAAAATAATTCGTCGAAATCTTCACCAAGTAAAACGATTCAATGGAAAATTCAGAAATAAAAAAACGTTTGAAGAATCAATTATTAGTGTCACATATTTGACAGCTAACAACAGTGTTGTAAAACGTGTTTTTATAGAGAACTCAGAACAGTGCAAAAGGCGATATTCAACGAGAGAGAAGAAGCCAAATCCCAAATATATGATCAACTTCTAATAGAAAGGGGGTTGTGATAGGTTTTAACAATATTAATTAATTTGTTTAGATTTTAAATAAATTTGAGTAAACTCAAGTTTCTTAATTCAATTACAATAACAGTTTCATTATTGCTTCAAGAAGTAAGGTCGAGGAATTATTGTATATTTAAATCAAAAGAAGGTAAGAATTTCAATACGTTACAAGTAACTTGAAAAGATGCGAAACTGTTACTACGTTTTCTTTAGTAACGAATAAATGTTCTCTTTTAATGTTCCGAATAATTTTTCAGTTATAATTATAAGTAATCTTATTAATATATATATAATTTCAGCTGTACGTATAGATCACAAAAGTTCAAAATGAAAAGAAAAAAAAGGTAAAGCGCAGTTGAAAAAGTTACGTTACGAGTCTGTGCATTGTCAAGTGGTCTTATATTTGTTACAAATTTTTTAAAATTTCCACAATATTATACAAGTTTAAGTTACAGTTTTTTCTTTGAATTTATTTAATAAAAGGAACTTCGACGTTGCACGTATTCAAACTTATAGTCTAATAGGTTGTATTGTTTAAGAACAGTTAAACTAATCATTAAGGTTCGTTACTTCAAAACACTGTAGAAAAAAACCTTATTTTGAGGTTCTTAGATTTAAGAAATTTCAAATGTAAATAAAATATTATACAAATAAATATAAAATTAAATACCTTACCTAATTTTAATTCTTCATATATTTAAGTTGAAATATTTAATTACATTCACAAATTAATAATTCTTGAGTATAATTTATAATTAACATTAATTATTTAAAAATTTATTTCATTATTCAAACCGTTCTATTTTTTATATTATAATTTTTCAGACTTTAATTACTATGTGGATTTATTTAAATTCAATGTAACTAAAATTGAATTAAAATTTATAACAATATTAATGACTATTTTTATTATACTTAATTTATTGAATTTAAATAAATTATATAAACATTAAATGTTTTGTTTATTCTAACACTGATTGATTATTTAAACAATTTTGAAAACGATTTAAAAACAATTTGCTATTTTTTATTAAAGGATATCGGTTATGAATTGCAATATAATAAGGTATGTTGATATTTAATTATAATTTTTAATTCGTATTTTATATCAAGAAGCAACAATAAAAGTGATATACATTTACCATCAACATCAAATAGTATCAAACATTTCCCGGTAATTCGTGAATTTTTTTACTTATTTTATTCTATCATAATGAAAATTTATATAGGAAAAGAATTTCAACAGATTTAAGCCTCGTCCACCTTTACAGAATACAAATGTAACCTATAAGAATAATCGTTGTAATCAATTAAAAAGTATATTTTAATCTGTATTTCCCCATAACATTAAATGCTTTTATCAAGATTTATTATTTCTATAAATATTTTTTCTATCATATTAAATTACACTAATCTATAATAATTTTATAATAAGAATTTATGATAATTTATATTTTAAGTTTCAAATTTTCAAAATGCCAATCATAATTTTTTATAATAGTTTGTAAAAATACATTATTTATTATATTTATTAGACTTAAAAGTTATTTCTTTTCCGTATTAATACATTTTACCTAAGATGTTTATTTGATTATTAACTTTTATTATAAATAATTACTACTAAAGAATTAAATATGAAATACCCTACATGCTTTTTCATAATTAATGTTTTAGTGTTCCATTTATGCTTTAATCGATTGTATCTAAGAATGCATAAAATCTATTTTAAGACGAATACATTACAAGTCATTGTAATTAATTTTTGTGTTAACTATTTAACATTTTATTTATTAATGAAATTGTTATCTCAATGGAAATATTTTTAAAAATTTAATTTATGTAACACACTGGGGCTTGGTTAAAACCCATTACATCATAATAAGACACAACTCCATGATATTAAGAAATTATAATAACTTTTATTTAAAAGTAAACAAAAATTTACTAGAGTTAAATGTTAATTCAAACTAGCTGATTAAATTTAAAATCAGAATAAATAATCCATTAATGCAGGGTTGTCCAAAGTCTGACCCGTGGTAATTTCTAGAGAAAATCAATATTAGTTAACCAAGAAAGTTCGGTCGGTTTTTGTATATTTAATTATAAATTTCAAAACCAAAAGAACTTTCTTGGTTACCTTATTTAGATATCCTTTCAGTTATTTTGAAAAAATATGTTTTCCTCAACTTTATTTAAGTATGTGGTTGAATATCAGTTTTTCCGATACATGTAATTTCAGTTTTGCTTAATCCTTCATTCGCTTCGGTAGCATATACACAACCAGCATTATAATTTAGTTAACCACTTAAGTTTTTTATTTCATATTTTTTAAAATTTGGATGTGCAACGAATAAAGAAATGTTAAATGATTCCTGTCAATCTCGACCTAATTTCCTTGCCGAATGCGGCTCGCTACTTTGAAAAGTTTGGATTATCCTTCGTTAATGTATTGTTTTCCTTGTTAATCTATATGCAAAAATAGGATTTTGTTTTCAGTTAAATAAATAACAATATTAAATTCCATCAAAATTTCCACACATTAAATCTCAATAATTTACAATTATATTTTGATTTTTGAATATACTCTTACAACGTGGTCTTGTTACAACGCGGTTCAACATATCCGGAAATTTTGCTACAACGCGGTTCATAAAATGTGAAAATTTTGCTACAACGCGGTTCAACATATTCGGAAATTTTGCTATAACGTGGTTCATAATATGCGGAAATTTTTCTACAACGCGGTTAATAAAATGTGAAAATTTTGCTATAACGCGGTACTCCTACAACGCGGTTCATAAAATGCAGACATTTTGCTATAACGCGGTACTCCTACAACGCGGTTAATAAAATGTGGAAATTTTGCTATAACGCGGTACTCCTACAACGCGGTTCAACATATTCGGAAATTTTGCTATAACGCGGTTCATAAAATGCAGAAATTTTGCCATAACGCGCTTCATAAAATGCAGAAATTTGGCTATAACGCGGTGCTCCTACAACGCGGTTCATAAAATGCAGAAATTTTGCTATAACGCGGTGCTCCTACAACGCGGTACTCCTACAACGCGGTTAATAAAATGTGGAAATTTTGCTATAACGCGGTACTCCTATAATGTGGTTCATAATTCACGAGTAATGTTCTTACAATACGATTTATTTTTGCAGTGAAAGCCTGTTATGATAAAGTTTGGTCATTACTCCATAAATTATTGTATAATTTTTATTTATAACCATTTTTTATTCATTTTTATTCATTATTTTTTCATTAGTTATAATACTTGATTCAGAAATGTATTTTATTTTTATCTAAAAGAGAATTTTTATATTATGAATGTAAATTTTATTTAGTTTTTGTTACAAAACAATTTTTATAACAAATAAAAAATATATACCACAAAAAGGCGTATTCATTCAATATTAGAATCGAATCCCGGGTTTTGTATAGAGCTAATGCCTTCTACAGTGAGTTTCTAAGAAATTCCAAAATTTATGCCCAGAAAAATATTTTACAAATTAATTAACTTGTTTAATGTTTTAATCCCAATATTTTTAAATACACACTATTTTTATTTAAGTAACAATTTTTAAGTTTATTCTACACCTCGATACATATAAATGATATGTTATCCTTTGAAAACTCAATACATTGAAATTGAAAATTCATGGTGTTCGATTTTTGATATTTCAATTCGACATTTACTGTAAAGCCTTTTGGTTATTTAATTTCCAATTAATTACGACACGGTGTCATTAAAATAATAAACGTGCTCCGATTATTATTAAATCATCAATATTAATGATCTAATTTAATTGTTGTCTTAATAGAGAATCGTTTGGTATAACAAAAACTTGTATCTTGCTTTTATTTTTTCTAAAAAATTTTAATTCAAAATGACTAACTTTATTAAAAAAATTGTGTATGTAGTCAATATTTTATCAATTACAGTCAAGAAATATTGTTTATTAAAATTTAAGAAAAGATAACACACTATTGATTATTCACTTGAAATATTACTAAAGCTCCATTAACTCTATAATGCACTAATTTTTGTGAATGAAACAATCCAAACTTTATTGGTCAGTAAAGCAGTATTCTATTAAGCTTAAATTGTTTTAAAGTATGTAGATTGTTGTGTTAGACCAGGAACATATTTGCAACAATATTAACAAAAATTCGATTAATTCCCTTGAGAATCATTGTGCGCTGTAGGGTTAAAATATCCAACTACTTAAATTTAGCAGAAATACAAATTGCTTTTTAAATTATCTTTTCAACCTATCTATTTTTAATTTTATGACTTCTTTTTGGAATTTTCATATAGACTCTGTATTGATTCAAAATTTTTATATTTATATTTAAATGTTAATCATGGGTTTCATTTTATATGGGAGGTCATTCGAATAAATATAATTCCATCTTTCAAGGAAATTAAAAAACATTGAAACTTAACATTATTATGAATTTCTAGAAATCAACAAAAGGTCTGATGACCACTTGTCTACTGATAATGAGATATCGAAGTCAAACCATAATATTAACATAAATCAAGAGAAATTGGAAACATTTTCATTCAAAATGCTCAATGGGGATGATCATTCAGAATTTTCCTCGTTTAATAGTAAAAACACTAGTTTTCCAGCAGAAAAAATGTTTGAATTAAATAAAAGAAAATTTAATGTTTCGACGTCTTACAGTTCAAAATTAGAAAATTATACGTAAGTTTTCTAATAAGATAAAAATTAAATACAATAATAATATTAATGATAATAATAATAATAATTATTTTTTTATATTTTTTTA